>VXBT01003995.1:590695-753395 GCA_013400235.1 Oriolus oriolus
TCCCGCTCCTCCCTGAGGGGCGGCGGCGATGGCGGAGCCGGGGGGAGCCGGCGGGAGCTCCGAGCCCCCCGTGCAGGTGGTACGTGACGGGCGGGGCCGGGCCGGGTGTGCCCGTGTGCGGCTCGGGAGGGCCGGGGCTGGCCCGGGGGCTCTGCCGGAGGGCTCTGCCCCGGCTCCGTGCCGGCGGCTCCTGCAGCACGGCAGCCTCGGCGCGGTCGGGTACACGGGGTTGGCAGAGAAAGTCGTAAAATCTTCCTGCAACACTTCCTGCTTTTGTTACTTCCCGTACCTATGTGTGTGTGTATATATAAAATAACATACATGTATAATAATAACATATATATATATATATAATATATTTATATATATTTTTTTTTCTGTGTGTATGTATAGTGTGTGCATATATATGATATGTGTGTGCATATATATTATATATAATTCTTCTATATATGTGCACATATGTATAAATTATACACATAGATAAATAAAGCTAAATATATGACATTTATGTCTCTGTCTCTGCCTATATATCTATGAATATCGATATAAAAATATAGAAATATATGTAATATTCGTCTAGAATGTGTGGAGTTCAGGGACAAGCAGGTAGTGTCACGATGCTCAAATCCAGGTTCGATTCATAGCTGTTTTGAGAGTCATATTGGGCTTACAGGCCATGAAACTCCTCTCTGCTGGATGCTGCTATAAATCAGCCTCAGCTGATGAAATGGTACTTCTGACTCAGCTGTCACTCAGATGATCTTGTAATGCCAAAAGCACATTAGTAGTTTGCAATTTATGTCCCAAATACTCAAAATTGAGAGAGCTTTAGGCATATTTCTGTACTTCACTGCTTTTAGTGAGTGCCTTAGCAAGGCTGGTGTTTGTCCCTGGAGAGAGGGTTTGTCAGCAATGGCACAGCTGTGGTTGATGTTGTTTTGGGACAGAAGAAGCAAACACGATCTCTGGAGGTTACTACCAGCTGATATTTTTGCTATGAGACTGCACGGCATTCTGAAATCGTGTCCTGGTTCATGTTTTTCCTCTCTTTAAATGGTCCAAGGAGACTGAATTATTCTGATACAGTCAGATGACATTAAAGGCCAATTTATGACTGTCCAATTGCAACTCTTAAGCCAGGGTACAAATCTAGTAATGAACTAGGGAGAAATGAAAGTCTAGATTTTTGATTTATCCCCAAACTAAAAGTAAACACAGAAAACCAGTAAGCTGAGCAAGAATGGTGGAACTTAAGAAAACTCTAGTATACAACGTCAGCAATACTCTGAGGTGTTAATCCTATTTCTGAGTACAGTTATTTGTGTGGATTTGTTAATTTTTCTGGTTTTACACAGAAGTATCATCAGCAATTCAGCTCTGGGCCTTAGTTTGGCAGTTGTCCAGTTCTATCTCGTGGTCATGGTTCTGTGGAAGTAGAATTTGCTCATGGCAGTGTGTTTAGGAGGATGTTAATATGTTGTGAGCAGTTGAGTTCACAGCACCTCAGTGCCATCAGGTATTTATGAGTTGTTTTATATGTGCTGCCCTTAAAGTACTGTTTTTTCTGCTTTCAGTTCCAACTAAACAGGGAGGTCAAACATCATCTTGCTATTTTGCACTGCTGTCCTGACTTAAAACAGGAGTACACTACGGAAAAAAAGCAAAGAAGTTCCAGTTTTCAAGCCAATGGCAAGCTAGTTGGTGATGGCTTAGTCAAAATTTTACTAAGTGAATGAGAAAACAAATTGAAAAATAACTGATTTTTCTGGATGTGCAAAACTGCACAAGTTATATTGTCATTGGAAGAATTGCAGAACCCTTTTTTCCTAAATGAATATGTTAGATTGGTTGGTATGAATGAGTAGGATCATACTTTAATTGCTATGTCCACATAAAGAATATTAAAATCTTGAGTAATTTGAATATAGTACTTCAGAATCTCAGATTTTTGCTTATTTTTTAGTCTCAAAGTACTAATCTGAGACAGTTCTGAAATAATCTTTTTTTGTCTGTATGTTGTAATTACTGGATAATCAGTTTCACTTTTTGTTTGTTTCTCCTTATTTTACTTATTTATCTCTCTAAAACACAAATCAAAGGCCTGCTTTGCTTCGAATTTTAGAGAGCTTTTTGTCCTGCTTCTTTTAAGAACTGTTCCATCATCCTGCCGAAAATCACGAGGTGCATTCGTTTTAGATGTTTGCTATTTTAATTGGGTGTGAAATGTTGTTAATCATTTTACCCTGCGCGAGACTGGGTCGTACCTGTGTGTACACCCTTCAGCGTCCAAAAATCTGCCTTCTAATGTGTGCACCTGTGTGTATTTGCATGATGTACGTGTGTTCACATGGCACTAAATCGTGAATAATTCAATTTCACCATCCCAGTATTTTGTTTCTTAGGATTCTCTCCTGCTCACGACAGGAACAAATCCTCACTTTCTTCCAACCACGCGTTTGTGGTTACCCCACATAATAAGGAGTTTAAGTTGTGTTTCTAGGGACTTCTTGAAATGTCCCATGAGATTTTTTATGAGTTACTTAGGCCCTTAAATTCCCCATCTATAAGTAATTTTAACAAGTACAGACTTAGGCTCTCCCTTTGCAAACACAGCCCGTGTATCACTGGGCTGATTTCTCAGGCTTTAGCATTCTGTGAAGGAAACGTGTTCTGTTTTGAGACACTGAAAGAATTTTGGGGGTTGTTGGCGTTTTAGGGATAATTAGAACAGTGGAAACTGAAGAGATAAAGCCCTCCTCTCTGGTTCCTAACAAATTTTAAAATATTTCAGGGATGTTTTCCTGCTTTGTGTACATCTGAACCAAGAGGCTGTAGGAGGAAAGCCTGCAGCTGGAATGGCAGAGTGTGGAACTCCATCACAGATAACTTCTAATGTGCTTTACAGCAGTTGTAGATGGAATAATTTTTAAAAACTTGGCCAGAATCCGAGGGTCCAGCTGCATATATGAGCATCTCCAATTAGGCTCGAAGGGAAATTGATCAGAAAGATGTATTAATAGAAGGGAAAAGTGAGGAGTGCCTTAAGAAATGCAGGAATACTAGAAACAGGTTAGGGTGGTGGTACAGATGTTTCATCAGTGGGTTTGGTTCAGTGGTCTCTCTTGTTTCCTTGGAATTCTACCAAAAACCATCTTGTGGAACTTAAAATAATTACAAAAGAAGCGTGATAGAGAAGAAAGCAAATCATGTATTTATAATGAAAATAAAGGTTCTTCGCCTACTTTTATATTGTTAAGATACATATTTTGGTGAAAGTTAGTTTCAGAGGGATCTGCTACTTCTCCTTTTTAATAAATACACTGTAAGTAAACAAAAATATGCTTCCTGACATGCATGTGGATCTTTGTTTTTTTTGTAGTCTATCATTGTGCCTGTTCACAACAGTGAATGCTGGTTAGAGGAATGCTTGAAGTCAGTTTGGGAACAAGATTTTGAAGGAACCATGGAGCTGTCAATTTTTAATGATGCCAGTAAGGTGCGTTTCAGACCTTCTTTAAAATACTGTCCGTGTAAATACTGCTCTGACAAGAATTTTTGGTTCACTTCACCGTACAAATTAGAATAGCTGCATCTGTGTCATTATTTTTTCTAGGATGGTTCAGCTGAAATAATTGAAAAATGGAAGACCAAGTTGGAAGAAGTTGGTGTTTCAGTAATCATTGGAAACAATGATTCCTCTCAGCCTCGAGGTGGTATGTAGCTTAATAGTGATTTTATGAGAGTTTGGTTCTTATTGCAGGCACCTTCTGATTTTTAGGTTGAAAAGTGTCTTTGCAGCCATTTGCACTGCAATGGAAAAAAAAAAACCATTGTTTTCTAGAGCTCTGAAAACTCAATCCCATTTGAATTTGGCCCTGTTGGTTTGGGCTCTGCAGAATTTGTTTATATGTTCAAGGAAAGAAGAACTTGGCTTAGTGCTTGTGTGCTCTACTCTGCAAAAGCAAAAGAATTTTGTTTAATTGCAGTATACACAATATTGTTAATGCTTACAAATTGGCATTCTGATATCTGATTTATCTTCAGGAGATGGGTTTTAAGAATAAAAAAGAAACAAAAAATTTCTTGCATAAAGATTTTCAGTCTAGTAAAATGGACCCTGAAATAGAAAACAAATACCTTTCTGATATTGCTTCAACGATCACATCAAAACAGAGATTTCAGAAGTTTTGATGTGAGCTAAAAACTCTCGCTAAAGTGTTAAGTATTTACTCTAAGGGCTAAACCAGTATGTTCAGTGAGCTGCCAGACAGGTGTATGATGTGATCCCCTATTCATTTGCATGCTAATATGAATCACACCCACTGCAGGAGATTACAAACAAATCTCTTTAACAGATCTTCTTTTGCTTGTTTTAGTTGGTTTATGTTTAGGGGTTTGAGCACAAAAGCTTCCTAAAATGTAAAATAGAAATAAAACTCAGCTGGTTTTTGAAGAAGCTGTTGTTGAGTGACAGTAAAGTTGGGAGATCACGTCTGTGTTCTGAGGAAGAACAGCGGGACAGAGGAAGAGCAGTGTGCTCGCATTTTGTATGGGAGCTGTGTAACCAGTGCTTCTGTCATTCTGGACTTTGTTGTAATGAGTAGGTAACACAAAATTTGGACAGTTTCTGGTTTTTCACTAAATGTCCTGTTTGAAGTGGAAAGAAACTCAGGCTTATTACAGTCTCCTCAAACTGATCTTCTTGTGCAAAAGCCCAGTTCTGTTTCAGAAAGTTTAATTTTCATCCCCTGTTGAAACGTGCAAATAAATTGGGAGTTTGTGCACTGAATTCATCTGCAACCTGGTATAGGCCCCTGGCTTTATTTACTCTCATTTCTCCTGGCTATAGGCTTTACATCTGTTTTAAATAGTTGTCAGACTTATCAATACTG
Organism: Oriolus oriolus; assembly: GCA_013400235.1. Classification (NCBI taxonomy): domain Eukaryota; kingdom Metazoa; phylum Chordata; class Aves; order Passeriformes; family Corvidae; genus Oriolus; species Oriolus oriolus. The sequence goes on from VXBT01003995.1 coordinate 595,588, forward strand.
AAGTAACACAGCATAACCCTTGCTATAAATATTTTTAGTATTTTAATACCTCTAGCATGAACTGGTGTTGTTTTGACAGTGCAGCTTGCAATTTTAGAACTATTGGGCTGGTAATGACAAAAGGCAGGCAAGGTTTTTAGATGGAATTTTTCTCTTTTGGGCAACTGATACAGCTGGAGTTGAGCAGTGTCAAGAATTACTTGTAGTCCTGTAACTTTGTCTTCTTTTTTCTCCCCCCTCCACTACTGGGTGACCAGTCTCTTTTCAAAACTGACTTCTTTTAGGAGCTGATGATCAAGGGACTAAGTAGGTTACAATTTCTTAAGTCAAAGCATAATCCCAGAGGTTGTTAATTCTGATACTTAAGATAGTAATGTTTTTGTTAATACCATCGTGTTGTGTAACATATTTTCCATTTCTATAAACATTTGCTATGTCTGAAGTCTTGTTCCTACTAGAGTGTTGTATCAATTGTGTATAAACTAGTTCTTAGTTTGCCAGAACACACAAGCAGAATGGTTTTTTTAATATTTGAATTCTGACATCTGTTCACCTTTGCACTTCAGAAAACTGAACCTAAAACTGAATTCCAGTTGTGAACTCCATTGTGCCATTAGGGATATGTCAGATTATTTTTTGGTTTAGCATGCATTTGTTGGTGTTGGGGTAGCTGGAGACTGAACAGATCTTTAATAAATTGGGGGTGGGAGGGGCAGCTGTGCACTATTTAAATAATAGTGTGAAATGCAGAGTTCTGCTAAAAAACAAACCCAGGCTTATTCATGTGGAAGACACTCTCAGGTCACCATTAAAACGAGGACATCTGTACTTCATGGTTGTTAAATTTTAGAAGCAGGTTACTTGAAATCCATAGTATTTGTTTGCTTTTGGTGATTTACTTTTATTATGTTAAGGACTAGGTACAACTGGAAGGAGTCTTGCCTTTAAAAGAAGATGCTTTGGTACAGAAACAATGTACTAGTCAGGCTTCACATCTTCAACTATTTACACAAGATTAGGATTTATTTCTAATTCTTTTCTAACATGTAAAAGAAAGGGGGGGAACCTAGGAAAAAAGAAAGGGTCACTTGCCTAAAAAAAGGAAACCTTTTTCTTTCCAAGAGTGAGGAATGTTAATATCTCACTGAGGCTTAAGTTTTTACGGCTGTAACCATGGCAACAGGCTCTTTTCACCAAGTAAGCAGGCCTTACAAAACTCAGAGACCTGGCACAAACATTTCATTTTGTTCAGTGGAGTAATATTAAAGAAATTTTTTTACTCATGCCAAACACAGAATTTGTTGTGGTGAAAGAATTTTTAATACCTCATTTCTTCTATGGGGAGTTATATTTATCTTCTTAATAATTTAAAGAATATGTGTATTTTCTTCTTTGTCTTTCCTCTAAAAGATATCTGCTACATGGAAAACTTCAGGATGGTTTCTGTCTTAAACACAGCAAGAAATATTTTCCAACACTTTCTCATAACAAATTCTAGCTATTTCTTGATTTTATTTAAAGTGGTTTACTTGAAAATGAGATCTGAAATATTTCAGAAAGTTCATGGAGTAATATAATTGCCATCTTGTAGTAGTTGCCTTTAAGTCTCCTTCACTCTTTTCTTACATTTTTGATTCTGTGTAACTCGTTATTGTCTGCTGAAGGTTGTTGAAATATTTGGGTATGTTAACGACAGCACTGAAATGCAAGTCCTTTACAGCTGGTAGGGCTTCTGATGGTACTGATGTATTTGATGTTGGGCAAATTTAATTCTGTCCTCGTTCTGGTGCTGTTCTTTTATCTCTTGCTTTACTAGGGCCCTCCACAGAATTGGGGGATTGCTGCTTTGGCATGTCCAGACCTGCTGACTTGCATCAGTTGTTTCCCACTGAAACTGCTCATGCCAGGATCCAGCTCTGCTGCTGTGGCAGCTCCTGTCTTTGCCAGCTGCTTTTTTACTGCCAGTAAGGAAGGAGACTGAGAGTTCCTGTATATATGAGATTAGATATTCAAAGGTCTGTAAGAGGTAGTGTGTAAATATCCTGTAAGATAATAAATCCAAAAAAAACCATGACAAAGAGAAGTTAAGGTGAGGATTAAAGTACATAAGAAAAAATAACAGTTATAAGGAAGAGCCTTTATTAGCAGTGTTCTGGTGGTAGTTGACATAATGTTCCTTGGAGGCAGTAAGAAATGCAGTCAGAAGTCTTTTTCTGTACTTGGACAGCTCAGCAAAATGGCCAAGGAGCACGTGCATTACAGCTAAGGGAACCTTTGAGCCCAGTTAAATTTGTTTCCTGAGCAAACTTAAACTTGTATCACATAAAGAGATAAGAGAATTACGTAACTCTGCTTTTTTTTCAAATGCAAAATCAGAAACTTCATGGATAATATTATTTAAAATTATTCTGCTCCACTTCATGGAGAGATTTTTTGGCTTTACATTTCCAGTTTTCCCCCTAAAGAGTAAAAAGCCTACAGTGTTGCATGTCTTCACATCATTTGTTTTGCAAGTCAGGGTGATCTTGCTGGATTTCCTGACTTGGTTCCATAAATACTTCAAAGAAAGCTTAAGTGTTACATATGTGACCAAGTGGAATTCATGCAGCATTTTTCAGACTAACACTGGATATAGCGTGGTCTTTTTTTATAATGCTGCCCACGGCAAGAACTCAGTGATCAGGATGTTCTCAGATACACCTTGTCCACCTGCAAAAATGACCCGAGGTAAGCACTCCTATCTTATGGATGTATTTCAGTGGTAAACTGAGTTCATCCTGTTGTTGGTTGCTGCAGTCCCATCCTTACCCTCAACTGTGGATTCCTGCTCCTTTCTAGTTTTCTGGTTCTGCCATTTGATCCTCCAGAACAGTCATCTGCTTCAGAAATTAAGTTGACAAAAAAATTTTCTTCTTTGGTTCAGCTTCCTGAAATGAATGGGTTGGTAAAAAGATTCTGCAAGTGTCAGGGGGTCAGAAACTAGGAGATCCTAGATGCCAGTGTTGTCATTTGTCTGAAGTGACATTTCAGTGTGGTCTCCCACTGATGATGTAACATGCTATGGTATAAGTAAGCCACCTCTGTGCTCCGTGTATATGCCTAGTAAATAAGCCTGCTTTGGCTCCCCTCTGCATTACACATGCCATTACATAAGTGGCACATTAAGGTTTTGTATTTGCAAACTTTATACTTAACAAGCACCATGGAACAGAACTTTCCATGAGTCCTTCTGAGAACCTGGTCCCCTGACGGGAAGAACAGCAGTTTCTGGTTCCTTCTCTGCCTCTTTTATGATTTGTTGCTATTTGTTAGGACTTGAAAGATGAATGTATGTACAGCTAAGGGTTTTCAGCATCTGCTCTTTGCAAGATTAGATGACCTTTAAAGGTCCCTTCCAGCCCAAACCATTCTGTGATTCTACAAGCTGAGGTTCTGGATATAAAACCTGCCCTCTTCAAGATCCATATTATGTACTATGTCTTTGTGGAGAGCCAGCAAAAGGAGTCTTATTCTACTTGATTGTAGAATTCTGGTACTCACTCAGAGAAGATGACTGACATAGGCATCCTATTTAAATATTCACTAATTACCTTGCTTTAAATATGAAAGATTTGAGTACTTTATGTGATATTGATTTTTGTATTTTCTTTCATCTGTTCCTCACTTTATTAAGACTTTAAAAGGTACAACAGTAAAAACTCCCATGTATTTTTGTCTTTGCTTTCTCAACAGTTGGATTTGCTAAAAATCAAGCAGTAATTCAGAGCTCAGGAACCTATCTCTGCTTTCTGGATTCAGTAAGTTAATGCTTTTTGTCTAACTTGGTTTTGTCAGTAAAATTTCCTTTTTAGTGGAGTTGTTGGTTTGCTGAAAGACAAGCTGCCTAAAGGTGTTTGGTTGTTAAATGTGCTGGTTACTATTTATGGCTGTAAAGTTATATTCCAACCTGTAGAAAGCATGACATCATTCTTTGATTATATCAGATTTCACAAGCTGTAGTGAACGGGGCTGGGCAAGGTTGGTACCGAGGTGTTTTCAGGATTTTTCTTTCCCACATTCTTCAGAAAATTGTATTGATGAGAAACTAAGAGCTAATCTACTGGCTTTTTGATGCAAAATAGGAGCGGTCTCACCTTCCATCTTGAATTTTTTTTTCCCTGTCCTTTGTTGGATGTCTTCTGTGAAGCCATTCAGCTCACTAACCCCCAGATAAGGATCTCACTTTGTGCAGCTGAATATGCAGGGAGTGGTTTCACAAAGGTGCTCAGCTGAGCCCAGGAGTGGGGCCATGTGCTGGGAGCAGGCAAGAAGAGCAGGACCTTCAAGGCTCACTGATCTCATGTAATTTCACCTGAAGATTGATTTTTTTTTTTTTTTCCCCCCGCCCTCTGAATTGGAACTGAACTATGGGTTAGGGTAGTACAGGATGAACTGGCTGCTGACAGGGTAGGTTTTCAGATACAGTTCAGCTTAGCGTTATGATTGTCTGTGCTTGTTAAAAAGTGTTGTGAGAGCAGGTATGTGAACTCTACAGCCTTTCTCAGGTTTTAATTAGGGAAATCTTTCAGTTTGCAAGCTCCACTTGCTTTGACAGCTAGATGGAAGAACTTTCGTTTTGTTCAGATGTTAAAATTCTGTGATTTTTGTGATATATTGTTAGTCAGTGCTGCTGTTCACATATCTAAAATGGAAAAAAAAAAAGAACTTACTTATGATTTGCAAGGTTTAGGTATTCCAGGCTTGGACAGATACCACATTGCATTCTAGGGAGTCTGTAGGATGAGGAATGTGTGTACTTGAGTTGGCTGAAGTTTGCTGGGTCCATGTGTACATGAATGAGAAATTAATCTACCCTTGTCCCATGGAGCTTCATATCTTCTGTCTCAAATACGTATAGCATAATGTACTGGAGTAAATTATGGGTTAGTTTTTCTTTTCAATCCAGACAGACATAGTTGTTTGTAAATCACTAGCAGTAAACTAGAAAATTGAATTCTCTAAATGAAGCTAATTCATATTTTTATAGTGATTCTTCAGAATTCTCGATTTGTTATTTACCATATATTAGACATCTTCCTGCTGCTGTGTTGTTTCTACTGGCTGACTAACTATTGCACGAAAACAAAACATCAGGGAAGCAAATTAAAATTATTAAGGAATATCGCTGGTAATGATACTGTATTTCTGCAATATTATCATTAGCATAAGTTTATATTTAATATTATCAAGAATTACTGGAAGTGAATTGAGGATTTTATGATCTACAGTGTGGATAAGCTTAGGAGAAGTTACCAAGATTTTCTGTGCTATGCATTTCTATTCCTTCTTCAAAACAGAGGCATTCTGGACTACCAGAAGCCTAATCTTGCTACAAAGGAAATATTAAATAACTGGCATTGCTTAAATGTATTTTCTGCTGTCTCTCCTTGTGATTACCATGTTTTGCTGAAAACAGACTGGAGAAAATAAAATGGATGTGGAAACTGCTTCAAGTCCAAAAATTGCTCAGTGTTTTGGCCGTAGTTGGTAAATGTTGTGTGATAATAGCTGGAACACAGATGTTGCCAGCTGTTTAACAACTCCGCTTCCACACACCACCTACCTTCTTCATTTCAGTCCCCAGTCCAGTATCCAGCTCTCTAGGAAGGAATGTTGATATCAGCCTTTTGGAATGTGCTGCAGTAATGCCAAGGAATTGACCTTCAGAAGTGCAGGCACAATTTCAGGTTTGCTGCAGGTGGGTGTGGAGGGGAATGGGGCTGGGGCTGCAGTTTGTGCACATTACAAATAGGAGGAGAAATACGCCTGTGGCTTTTAGTGCATTCCTTTGTCTTCTCTGAGTGAAATGAATGGATGAGCGTATTTGGGAGCATCTTTGGAAGTCCTGTTTCCAGCACGAGTGTTTTTGCTTGCCATTCCAGCTGGAGTCAAGCTGCTTGTGTTATGTCTCTCAACACAGATTTCTGAGGACAACAAACTGGGACGAAATGTGGAAAAAAAAAGGTTACAGATCTCAGAACTGTCAGAATTTGATCAGCCTTTTCTAGTATGAAGTGGCAGCTGTTTGCCTAAGAGCTATTGTGGAGTTTTTTTACTGTGGTTGTTGTTACAGATTTCACCTCCAAGCTACTGGGGCATTTTTTCCCCCCTGGGAAAACAAGTAGAAGAACTGAAGATACTTAACAATTTTTTCATATGTAGCATTTATAGTACGGGAAAAAGCAAGCTAATTTTGCAAATATATTTCACTGTTAGCTTTTCTTCTTCAAATTGTCTCCAGTTATGACTTTATTTACCAGTTTCATTGTACTGTAGGTGTAGTTTGTCACTTCTCTGGGATGGTGCCATCTTTGTTAGAAGCATTTACCCAGTTTAAGCACAGCAGAACTCTTACACTAAAAATTCTGCTTTGAACTGCTGTTTTCATTGACATGCACATAAACATGCCTCTACTTGTCTGAAACTGTATTTCTTTAAAAAGGAGCATGCTTTCATTTCACCCTACTCATCTGTGTAGTTTCAAATTATTTCAAGTTTATTCAGTGTGCTGTTGGAGAGTTCCTGACTGTTAAAGAAGAAGCATAAAAATGTGTCCTTTTTTGACCTGCAGTGTTTCAAACCCAGTCATATTCACCTGAGTCCTTGACGTGCTTGTTTTAATCTTTCGAAGGGCTCTGTTGGCAATGTGTCACAATTTCAGAGGTTCTCAGGCAGTTCAAAGATGTGACTCTAAACCACGTTGCCACTGTGTCACTGCTTGCTAATAGTCAGAAATGCCACGGGGACACAGATAACTTTTATTCACCAAAAGTGAGGGTGAACCATGCCAGATTTGTCATTCCTGTGATGGAATTGGCAGCTCCTGACCTGTGCCCTTGCGGTTTGTGAGATTTGCTTGTGTGATTTAAGTTGGGAGCAGTAATTCTTGATTGCTGGGAAGTTGCATGTGTTCCTTGAGGTTCAAGTTCAAACCCACCTTGTTGAGGGTATTGCCAAAGGCCTTGGAGGAAGGTGGTTGGACCTTCTCTAGCCAGACGTGGTAGATGTGTCAGGCACATTCAGTTACAAACATTTCTTTTTCCAGCCTCTGTAACTTCCTGGGTTTGGAAGCATGGATTTCCTCTTAGTTGCCATTATACATTACAGGCAGTAATAAACTTCTGAAATATTCCTCCTTTCTTTCAAATTAATACTGTATTTCTAAGGAAATGAAGATGTGATCAGACTTCATGTATTTCCTTTCTGTTGTTGTTTAACATACAGTTCTTTGGGAACTTCATCCTCTGATTTAAAAACTGACATAAGCTGTTACTCAAATAGGAGGAATGTGGATGTAGTGGTGACCTCCATTACCAGAAGAGTTGTCCATGTTTCCTAATCACTAATGAGCCCCAAAAAATTAAAATATGAGTGCTTGAAGGCATCATTCCTCTTATTGTTTTGTAAAGATCCGCTTGTATTAAAACCAGATTAAATGCCTCTGTCTGGTATGAAGTGTTATTTTTCTGTTTCATAAATGAAGAGGCAAACCTTCAGAATTTGGTTGCCATCACCTCTCCCTATGTGTCTTCATCTGTTCAGTAGTTAAAGAGGGCTGGTGAAGCTTTTAGTCTGGTCTGACTTTACTGGCTTTGCTACTGAATACCTGGTGAGTTCCCTGCTTTCCTTGACTGCAAACACATCATTTTTTTTCAGTGATCTAATTGTGAGAAAGATCAAAGGTGATCTCCAGTGAGCACTGAAAAGCAAGATATTGAAAGGCATATGTCTGCATTTGTTGAATAACGGCACCGAGGTGGGAGCTGCTTCTATAGCAAAAGTTTCCTGACCAGCTAATAGTGGTGCTTAATTAAAAGATTCCACGAAAAGATTGTGAGGCTCATAAGAACACCACATAGCTCTTTCCATGTAGACCTGTTTGTTGCTATGCTCAAAAAAAGAAAGGTGCTCAATGCAGCCGGCTTCTTAAATTTGAAGTGTTTTCTTTGTTGCCCCCTTTTTTCTCAGTTTAATTCGGGAGTAGAAACAGAAATGTAGTGGTTTTTCCTGTGATCTTGCAAGTGCTGACAGATCATTAGTCTCAGGTGATTTGTGGGTGCCATTTGAGTGCCTGGCTCTAATGAGCTTGGTAGTGTGGAGCTGCTTCAAAAACCAGCCCCTGGAGAATCGCCTGAGATCAGTGTATTTCCTTCAGGAGAGCTGCTGACAAGCCAGTTTTTGGAGGTCCCAGGCATTTCCCTTCCCTGGTTCAAGGAGCTGAGCTGAACAATAGCAAAGAAAGATATTTTTCCCCCTGGTCTGAGCAGGTGCGGGATGAGTGAATGGACCATTTGATGAATTGAAAGATTTTGGAGATGCCATTTTGTGGCTCAGTGAGTGAAACATTCCTGCTGGTGTTGCTGCTGGTTGTATTTTGCATGTAGTAGCTGCAGTGGAAAGAAGGTGCTGTTGTTATGGGGGGGGAGTGGGTCAGCTCTCAATTCTTTTTTTTTATTTCGAGCAGCCAAATATGAAGGACTTTAGGAAAGCTCGAGATGCTGAGTCTGTAATGTGAGCTTAAGAAAGCACCTCAATACTGAGCTATAATTAGTGATTTGTTTTCTGTGAACTTGTCCTTGGTTGCAAAAAGTAGATGTGTGTTGTGTGTTGAGTTGTATATTTTATTTTACTTTCTGAAGTGCAGAAACACCGATATTTAAGGGAAAATCATGAAGTTACCACTGTGGAGCCTATTGTGGTCCACACAGCCTGGCTGAAGAGGCCAGCTTTTCTATTCCGAGTGTATGGGTAGGGAAAGCATGCATTTATATAGCATTTATTTCAAATTTCTTTTATTTTGTCCACTCTTTCCATGGGGGAAATTTCTCTTCATCCTGTCTGCTGTATATCTGCTAGGGGACAACCATTAAATACTTCCATGTGAACAGAGAAAATTTGATTTAATTGAAAACTTCTGTTCTACTTGTGTTCTGTTAAAATTGTTTTTCAGTGTAAGTCACTGCTATTATTGTTATCTTCCCTACTCTCACCTAGGAGACAGAAACAAACTAAATATACTTCCCTTTTTGGTATAGGTCCTTTTTTTTTTAATGTCTGAAATGAGTGACAAATAATTTGAAAAGTGTTTGTCTGGTTACTGAGGTTTTGTTCTCAGTTTTAAACCAAAAAAAAAAAGATGACCAAGCTCTGCCTGTAGAAACTGAAGTCTGGCAACACATTTGCTGAATTCAATATCATAAGTGCAACAGCTTTGATAGAAAATTTGTGATTGCATAATGTACAGTTGGGTAAAATATTTTACCACCTTAGTTGTTTAATACTATAGTTGGTAAAATTCCAGTGCAGTGCATGGCTGGGCCTTTTGCTCCTGTCAGTGGCCTCCGAAGCTTGAAAATGTTTTTCAGGTGCTCTTGATTTGTGGTACAATGGTTTTGGCTTTACTCATTAGAATTTATTTTGGTTATTAAATACCGGTCTTAAATCCATCCAGGTTCCCTAAGATTATTTCACTATAAATACATTCTGTTTTCCACTCCATGGTTACCTTTCCAGTCATCAATAGCGAAGAATCTCTTGAAATTGGATTTTGCAGTTACTTTCCTTGTACCAACCTGAATCCAAGAAAGCTGAATGATGGCTGTGTCTCACTTTAGTCTGGGATGTGATTTATATTTTGTGCTGTTCTTCCTCATCACCCAACTGCTTTATTATTATATTTGGGATTATGTCTTGAACTATTATATTCTCTTTTTTCCCCCTTCTTTCTTTCTCTTTCCATGAACTCGGAAGGTGTCACAGAGCGATGCAGCAGTGCAGTGTGTGTGTGTAAAGCTGTTAATAAAAATAGGAGACAGAATTATTAAAAGAAATAAAGGTCATCCAGGGTAAGAGTTCATGGAGTTTTCCAGCATCAGAGAACAAAGCTGTATTAATAAAAAGAGGCATTTAGAAGTTTTTGTGGTTATAGTGCCCCCTCTTTAGCTGGAGTTTACAGAATACTGATGCTCTCTGATAGCCTAAGCCCCAGAGCTGTAGATGTGTGAGTTTTGCCAATAGCATCAAAATGACACAGTGTTTTCTTAGGGGAACGGGGCCACTCCTGTCAAATTGTGTGGTTATGAAAACATGACATCGACCTCTTTGGTGCATAGGTTATTTTAATTTGGTTTGAATACTTTCCATGCTGCTTTAACCTTTTAAAATCAAGTATATTATTTTTCATCTTTGTGAATGTAGGAGTTCTCTCTGTTGTGTGGGATCATGAACAGTGAGATCTTTTAGCACAACAGCATATGTTGTATCTTGTAAAAGATGAGGGTAACATTGTTCTAACTATTGAAATTCCTGGCGTTTTTGGTGCATTTCTCTTTCTTTTTCTCTTTTTTTTTTTTTTGATTTAACAAGAAAATATGTAAGGATCCTCAGCAACTTGTAAAGGAGTGAACAAAGTTCAGTTAAAATATATCTGCTATTGCTTATATGAAAACCAGGTTTTAATTTACAGAAATCAGCTCTGTATTTGGCATAAAGAAATAGGATTATGGTTGTTCTTGTGGGAAATAGAGTAAAGGTTTTATTGGAACTCTTGCTTGATACTGGAATTCTGGTGCTTTATTGATAAAGTGGGTTAGATGGTCAATAATATCATTATAGTTTTGAAGTCAGTCATGAGAAATCAGAAGGGTTTTTTTTGCTCTGTTGGCTTTGAAAATCAGTAACAGCTGTCATGCTTATTACTAAACTTATCCTAAATGCAAAATACAGAAAAATGCTTTTGACAACGTAGTTCTCCTGTCTTTTATAAAATTACGTGTGATAAGGGTCAGTTTTATTATTATTTTGTTTTATCTTTAACCTTGAATTGTATTAAGTAGTTGGATCTACTTCTGAAACTCTTTTTATCATGCATTGTTTTGATAAAACTATAGTGGCACCTTTATAGCAAGGTCATTCAACTCTTCAAGCTGTAGATATTTAAGCACCAATATATTTTTTGTTGCTGTTGACTTGATGGGAAGTTTTAATGTGAAAGTTGTTGGAAATGCAGTATTGAGGGTTTATGCTTTAATAGGAACCTTAGAATGATTTCAGTGTGAGGAACTGTTAACAGAGTGTCTGTAGAACAGGAATTCAGAGCTCCTTTGAATTATGTTTGCCTGATAAGTTTATTTGGAAAAACTCTGAGAAGAAATAGGCTGTTAGCTTTAACCACCATCTAAAAAGGTTCTTTAAAAGGGAGGAAATATGGCACCAACATGGAAAAGGAATATAGGTAGAAACCTCAAGGGCCTAAATTTAGGGAAGAAAAATTGTGCTACAGTTTTTACAGACTGTAAAATCACAGTCTAGAAAGGATTTAATTTTGAGCAGGAAATAATACAATTTTGAAAGGAATCTCTCCTAACAGTTCAAGGCAGCATAGCAAAGTTACTGGCTCTTCACAAAACAGCCTATCTTTTTGTATGTAAGTAAAACAGATTTTTATGCTACAAGTGGAAGAAGTATTAACATGAAATTTAAATCTAGGTGGTGTGTTTTAAAGCCAGGGTCAATTCTAATGCATTTTCTGAGTGTGGGTACTTCCCTTTTCCCCTTCTTAGAATTTTGTCATTTCACAAGTACTAGTTTTTGTGCTCATGAAATACAACATATTTTTAGATCTAGAGACCAAAGGCTTTTCATTTTCAGTGGAACAAGGTACAGCCAGATTGCAGAGAACATTTCCTCATGTTGCCGTGTCTCAGATCTCATGGCTTTGACTGAGGTTAGTTCCTTGTCCTCACACTGCCAGTGCTGCGCTGGGAGTTGTGAAAGAGTTGGTGAGTTTCTTGAGAAAGAAATGTTAAATGTGTGGGTGCCTGTGGATGTGTGTTGAGATCACAGCACTGTTGTCACCTAGTAGTTTTGATCATTTCAGCTCGAGCAGCATCGATTTTTAATCCACAAAAAAGTGTGAAGTCTCTTAATATCTGTTCCGTTTGCATTTCTGACTGCAAGCCAGTAAAATGATGTTAATTTAGCAACATATTCTAATGTGTGTCAGTACTGTACTGTGACCCTTTTTATGTTCAGTAACAGTGTGCTATTTATTCCAGGATGATGTGATGATGCCACAGCGGGTTAGGCTGCAGCACGAAGTTGCCATTCAACACCCAAACAGTGTGAGTACTTTTTTCTTGTGTGGATTTCTGGGTTTTTCTTTGACAGGGTTCCGGATACATCTTTAAAAGGATATGAAAATTTCACAGTGGGGCTGGTGGAGGCAAAGCAATAACCAGTGTATTCTTTTCCTTTATTTTTAATCCTTGCACTGAATAGGAGCTTTGATTGAACTTCTTTTCTTCCTTTTGTTTTCTCTGTTCAGAAAACCAGATCTCATTACAACAGTGATACTCTTTTGCAAATAAGCATATAGGTTTGGCTAATGTCTGTAATCTAAAGGAGAATGCCTTTTTTATCTAGCCCTTCTAAGTCATGTGAAAAGCTGCAAAGGATTGGCTACAGCTATGGTTTATCTGCTTCTAATAATTAAGGAACTGTAAACCATAGGGAATGTATGGGTTGTTACCACTGAGTAATTGGCCTACAGTTCAGCTGATGTTTCTCTCTGTGTCTGCCTGCAAAAGAAAACATTATTAGAATTCCATTCTTTATTCCTGTGAAATAATCTGTCAGGAGTATCCTGTGAGATAGTTTTTCTCTGATAGATATGATTTTGATTTCATATGATTTTCTATGATTAGGGTCAGTATTCTTTAGAGAGAGTTTGTGCATATGTTCTACTTATCTGAAGATAATATTTATATATATATATAAATATCTTGTTATGGCAGTTAGTTAATTTGTCAATACCATTGACAAAGATATTCCTTTATGAACTTGAAAACTGAGTTTGTATTCCTACCAGCAATATTCAGCAAAATCAGCCTTATTGTTTTCACATCTCTGACATTTTCCCTTGTGATAGTTATTTCAATGTGCAAGAGGTTTCTGGACAGGAAGGGTCGATTGACTTGGTCTGTCACGAAGGTGTTTCCTGCAGGTATCTGAACAAAAACCACAATTTTAGGATTATTGCTCTCTGTCAACTAAACACCTTTTGAATTTTTCCTGTAAAACACACTTGCTTCGAAATAGAGATGATTGCAGTCTTTTTAGGTGAGGAATATCTGCCAAACAACCTGCTGCTTAGTGGTGGGATGTGTGCCTGCTCATCACACCACCTGTACTGGGGCTCTCCTGAAATCTGATAATCCTTACAATGTAATTTATTAAATTATAGCTTTAACAGTACCTGGGAAGCAGTTAACCCAACTCGCATTACAAACACAATAAAATGATAAATGGAAAGTTGTTTTTGTTCTGGTATCAATTAGGTAGTGTAATTCTGTAGTCAGAGGCCAAAAAACCAGAAAGGCAAGTTGATCCAGTATGCTTGTTTTATGGAAATTAGTGCTAAGAGCTGTCATATTTCTTGCTTATGTGGCTTCCACAGATGTAAATTAAGACTTTTAAAATTACACTAAATTCAACTAAACAGTTTGTAGTCTTTTTAGAAAGCAGTTCAGCTGTTTTGTTTATATTCTGTTGTACTTCAGTGCCCAACAACCTTCAGTATGAACTATGAAATGATAATCAAACAAGTAATAAAGAGGACCTGAGTAGACGGAAGGGTCTTTCTGATCTGTTCTAAGCAACACAAACTTGTTACTCTTGTGTTCTAAATTCATATAAACTTATGGTCCTGTTTCAGGGTGGTGGTTGTGGTAGCCTGGCCTTGGCTGGGTGCTGTCCCTCCTCGGAAGGACGGGGTGGTAGGAGAAAGAGAAGGTGTAAAAACTCGTGGGTCAAGATAAAGGTAGTTTATTAAAAGCAAAGGAATTGTCCTTTGGTCAGTTTGGATCAGCCATTCCAAGCCCTTGCCCACCCCAGCCTGCTGGAGAGGGGGAATGTTGGGGAGACAGCCTTGGTGCTGTGGGAGCAGGAGCCAGACCCGGTGTGTTACCAGCACACAGCACTGGGAGGGCTGGCGTGGGCAAAATTAACTCTGTTTCCATCAGACCCAGCACATTTTCCATGTTCCAGGTATAGAAAACGTGTGGAATGCCTGTGTGAGGTATAACCTTCTGGGTTCATGTTGGATCTTACAGAGCTCTAAATTCAAAGGCCTGAAGGAGAAAAGGGAACATATCCAGCTGTTTCTGGTGAGCAGATAGATCAGTTTGGTCCAGAGCCCCTCAATAGTTCTGACACAACTTTGAGAAAAGTTGACCTGGTCACAAGTCCACTGACCAGTGTCAGGGTGGACTTCTGTTCTTAAAAGAGTGATCTCTCTGCTGTCCTCAGATTAATCATGCCATTCAATTTTCTGGCCTTGGAAGATGTTTGGGGATGTTTGAATGAGTTTTGGTTCTGTATTTGAAGTTCTGGTTTGGCTTCAGTCAGTCTGATAAGCCAGAGTAGGTGCAGGGGCAAAAAAAAATTAAAAATAAAAAAAAGCAGAAGGTTGAGAAATGCCTGTGAAGCAGTGAGCTTTTTTTGGTTTGTTCCTGAAATTGTAATTTGCAGACTTGCACTTTCCACTGTTTTGCAACTTCTCCTGACCTGGATTTTTGACTTTATGTAGTCTCAATATACTTTCCGTAATTTTATTCCTAATCCTAGTTCTGATGATTGTTACTGGGAGTCAGATTTGAAGACCACAGTTCCCAGTGGGCCCTGACATTGTAGGCTTCAGTCTGCTGTTGTTGTTACTATAGATCTACAGGTAGGAAAAGTCTCCAACTTCCTCCACCAACAGAAATCTCCCAGGTCCTAATTAATCCCTGAGGTTCTTCCTCTTTTGTGTTACTCTTAAATGCAAATTGCCTTACTCTGACTTGAAGCCTGGTTACTAAACAGCAGAACCAAAGATATCAGATGCCTCTGGGATCTTCCCAACAAGTTATTCTTTAAAGAAACCTGTGTCTCCATCTCTGAAAAAGTGAGAAGCTTGCCCCAGGTTGAGGTACTGGAACACAGCTGAGGTAACAGCAGCAGCCTTTGTGTCTCATTTCCTGTGTAGACTGTTTAATTGTGCTTTAAAGAGCAAGTTAATTTCTATTCTCTTAAGCTGCTCTTATCTGGAACACTTTTTTTAAAAAAGGCTTGTGGGGTGGAACTGTTCTGTCCTTGGAAATGTTCAGAGTGCAGGATTTCGGCTCTCAAAATACAAATCACTAATACATTGTGCTTTTTATTAAAAGCAGCTCTCCACGACTGCTGTCACCTTGTCCTCTGGTGACTATTTTACATCATCTCTAACTCCTGTTGATGTGAATTCTATAAATAGACACTCTCAGAAGACACAAGATTTTGAGACCTTGTGTATTTACACTACAAATTCTTAAATTCTGCTTAAGAAATATAAGGCTCAATGCAAATCCCTACTTTTAGCAGTTGTAAAGCTCAGGGACATTGTACTGTCTGTTAATAATGTAGTGGTTCCCATCCCTCTGGCACTGATTGCCCAGTGCCCACGTGCCCTCACTTTACACTGTGCACAAAGGTGCCTTCAAATGGCCTCTGCTCTGCTCAGAAAAGGAAGGACTTTGTGCAACTCTTCCTAAAATTTCTCACTCTAGTTTTCATTTATCCCTAGAAGCTGGATCTGTCCCATTTATCCAGGGTAAGCCGGGTATTGCTTATTTACCAAACATGTGTGCTTTGTTGGCAGCTAATGAGTAGGAAGATTCAAGATTCTATTTCCCTTAATTCTGAAAAAATCGTGCCTTCATATCTTATTTTATATAGGCTTGTGTTCTTCTGGAGGAGATCTGACCTTGTGTACATACTGGTGTTCTATAGAACAACATTTCTGAGTTTGGAGAAGCCCAGGAAATTATTTCCCAAACCGCACACACTGTGCGGTCTTTCACTCTGCCTCGCATTTATTCTGTTATTTAATTTCAGCTGAGTAGTACCCTCTGAGAATTCCCAAAGCTTTTTGGTTCAAGGAGAGAGGGGAATGTCAGTGGTGTCTTCTCCCTGGTTGTCTTGTTGCTGGATGCTTCCAGCAGGCCCTGCTCTGGGCATGCTGAAGGAAAACCACTGGGAACAATCTCGGAGACTTTGAGTAACAGTGAAGAGCTTATAAAATAGCTAAACTTTTCCTCACTGTCTCCCACCTCAGTGAGAAAACAGCAGCTGGAGTCAGAATGTGGGCAATAGAAATAAAGAACATTATTTCCTCTTGTTTTCGCTGGCTCAGTAGGAGGTGAATCAGTACCAGTGTCACAATGAACACCTCTCTATTTGCTTTGAAATTACTATCCTCTGTCTCAAACAGGTACAATACCTGGGCATGTGAGAGAACATGAATATACCATTTGCATTTCTTCAATGAGCAATTCTCACTATTTTGCATCTCTAAAGCAGATTTTTGGCATATTCTGTAGCTTGGATTTAGCTCAAGAATACCAATGCCTAAAGCCATTTTTATCTATTGCATTATCTGCCTGTGTTAACCCACTGCCTGAATTCTGCATATCTTTGATGGTTAATGTGACTCTGAGATAGGTGATTGGATCGAGTGAGCTTGAACAATGCCTGGGCTGGTGGCTCACAGACCTGTTCACCTGGGAGAGCTGAAACAAATATTGCACAATTGACCAATGAATTTGAGAAATCAACAGATGAATGAGAGCTGAGCTGCTCCTGTCTTTAAGGCACAGCTCTAGGCCAAAGGCATTGGCTGTTTCCCTCCCACCCCTACTGAACTTCACAAATTAACTACATTTAGAAGTCAAGGGTTTGGTTTTTTTTCTTTTGGTTTGGAAACGTACATTTTTTTATTGTGAAAGTTGTAATCCAGTAGATAATTTTTCTTCTCGTGTCACTGTACCCTGTGCTGTTCTGCTCATCAGGACCTGTCACATATTTCTGCTCCAAAGACTGTTTTTTCCTCCCTCCCTTACAGAGTGCTCTGCTTACAGAGAGCACTAGTTGGAATCATATCATTCTTTTCTTGTGGCTGAAATGATCAGATCCAGTTGATTCTGTAATTTTGCTGTGTGAAAAGACAATGAGTGTATGTGAGGTTTTATTAAACTGCCATAAAGCATAACTACATAATGCTAAATATTCCCTCTCTGTCCTCCATTTAAATTCCATTCTGTACCGCTATTTAATTTTCATCCTTCCTGTGTGCAACGAGGTTGTTGGTTATCTTCTCTCATTCTGTGTCTTTAATTCTGAAGTCCAGGTTTTACCATCTCCGCTTTAAAGCTTTGTCCTCCGGTTGTGGCATATAGTTTAGCAGATTTTCCTTTGAAAAGTGCTTTTATTTTGGACGTGAAGTTGATTAAAATCTTCTTTGTGTAGAACTTAAATAATCTTTTTTTTTTCTCCTTAGTTAATTTGCACAGCTCTCCTTCTGACTCCCTTACTCAGCACGTTTGAGACAGATCAGTGTGTGCTGCCCAGGCCTGTCCCAGCAAGCACTGCCTGGAGAGGTTCGCTTTAATAGGAGAATTAATTCATACAACAGCTGTTGAAGAGACATTAATTGATAGTACTGTCATGTTTTGAATGACAGATCAAATTTGTTTGCATAAACCTGTTAGCAGGAATTTGTTCCACTAAAGGGGCTGAGTAGATCTGAAGAGGCTCTGGTCTATCTTTGGTGTAGACAGAAGGGAAAATGAGATTATATTCCTGAGGTGATTACATACAGTTGTTGATTGTCCAGCATCAGTTGAGTTTTGATGTGGGAGAAAAACATGTCCAGAGAAATATTTTCATGGACTAGTCTTAACTATTCTGGTCAGCAGAATGTTGGGGTTTTTTTTCAGCTCCCTTTCACTGCACACTGTTATCGAACTAGCAAGTCTTTTACATTCTTCTCCAGCATGTGGAAGATGTAACTCTGAATTAAGGCTATCCAATATAGATACTTATAAAAACATTTATGGTTTTACTTAAGGAAATTGTCATTAGAGGCTTTTAAAAGTAATTTATAATATTTCAATAATCTTCTCTTATGGAGGGTAGAAACTGAAGCAGCAGTTGTATGAAGGTTTTGTTCTGGTCACAGTGGACTATGTTTAGAGGAAAAATATGATTCCTTTTCCTTCTTTGCACTGAAGAATATGAAAATTCTTTCTTTGACAATGTGAGAGTATTATTCTTAGGTTTTCAGTAGCTGGGCCTTTCCATGTACATCATCCAGATCTGCTGGAATTCAGCAGTGTCTTTGCTTTTTATGAGGCAGCTTCCTTAGAGATTTCTTTTAATTTGGTATTTCTGAAAAAAACCACAGAGCATTTTAAAAGTCACGATGTCAGTCTGAGTCTGTTCTACATTTAATCAAATAGCCCAAATGGGAAACAGCCAAACTTACACAACTTTGTAATTAAATTTGTGTTTAAAATGGCCTCCACATGCCAATAACCCCATCAAACAGTTGTGATTACTGGAGTTTGATATTCATGAAAGTCTGATTGTAATGTATTTCACTCATGTAAACTTATTTCATCTCTAAAACTATGTCTGAAGCATAAAACGTTTGAAAATGAAGATTCCCTCCTCCTCCCTCAGACATTTGCTGAGGTGGTAACTATTAAATCCAATCAGACTTTGTGGAGCTACAGACAAAAGAAATTGGTACCTCTTCAGTGATTTTTACTTGAAGTTTTTCCCAAAATGTCATGTTCAAACTTCATGAATTCATGTGTGACAACATCTTTTAAAATGTTCCTGTGTTGTGATGCTCAGCTGGGCTCATTCTGATTACACCACCTTGAATTCTTATTTTCCATATAAAGTCACTAAAGCTAATTCAGATTTCCTTGCTTTTTAATTATTCTCTTTTTATGTGGTGAAAATAAACACGTAACATCCTTTTGTGGACTTTGGACTTGAACTGGTGTCAAGTAGAATGTTTTACAGGTGTTCTTGAATGTGGATTGCTCCAAGATAAGAACATCTGTGGAAATGGATATTCATCTGACCTAAAGGCTTCTTTGGGGCGTCAGCACTGTCAACATATTTTATAATTTTTAAAACATACTTTAAATACACTAGGGTGTGTTTTGTATATTTACACCTAATGCAAATTACCTCACAGGTGTTGTGTTTTGAAGAACAGTTTCCTCTCCTGGAAATGATTGGGAGAGGAAACACATTTTACTTCCTTCTTCCTGCCGTATATAATTTTGGAAAGATTTTAACCGCATAAAAATATTTCTTTAGTTTATTTTTTCTTTTTGATTGCATTAAATGATGATCACAAAATCTTTCTTAAAGTAAATTACTGCATGGAAATTACTACAATAAAAATACTTGAAGCAGAGTTTGGAGACAGCAAAGGTGACATCTACCTTTCCTTAATACAAAAGATGTGGGCTTAATGAACTAAAGCTGTTCTTAAACATTCAGGGTAAGGTAAATAAGTCTTATTAGCTTTTTATTTCAGGATTTTTCCATCTGTGGGCTCTCATAAAGAGGCATATTGGGGAAAAAGGTGTTGTGCCCTAGAGATAATCCTCCCTATTTTACTTGTTATTTGGGTAGTCTTTCTTTTCACAGAACATTATCTAGGATCAGATGTTACGATTTTTCTAATTAAAGCTTCACTTAGTACTTAATTACATTCTCTTCAAGGAGGTTTCCATCATTCTGTCATATTTCTAAAATGAACCACAACACTGCAAGTTCTTCCTCAGAATGTAGAATAAAGTTTTGTACTTTATATAACCTTTGAAAGTTGCATTTATTTTGTACTTAAAAGCCATGGCTTTTTCATGCTAAAATGTATATTTTTCCAATACCTGTTTCAAAAATAAAGTTCCTTAAAAAGACATATGAAGAACTCCTCTCTATGTTTATACATCCAGTGCCAACTGCCTTGTGGAGAGTTTATGCTTTCGCCTGTCTTTGTTCATTTCCTCTTTTTTAAAAACAAGGATGGGAAATACTGGGATAAAATTGAAGACCCAATTATTTTTTCATCCTCATTTCCTCTTTAGTGAAACGGGTGGGTTCTGACCCATAGGCTGCCTCCTGAATAAGGAAGATTGTGGTAAAGGAAGTTGTAGTGATTAAAAAACTCAAAAACACCACATCTGCAGAAAGCGTGTTGGTTTTAATTATTGCCGACTCGTTTAAATTTTGTTTCCTCTCACCCGCTTCCCTTTCCATTTAAATGTGCAAGGGAAAACATTGAAACCTAAAATGATGAAAATAAGAAACATCTCAACCTGAATATTGCGATTCAAAACCGCGAGTGAAAAGCTGGAACAAGTTGTGGCCTGTCAGGGACTGGGTGTGGAGCGCTGGGGTTTGCACGTGTCGGATACGGGACTGAAATACTCCCGTGTTGCAGCGGAGCAGTTTTGTAACTCCCAGGACAGTGACTATATGGGACTGAGTAGAATTTGGTAATGTGTGCAGTAATCCTGCCCAGGTCCTCTGGACACCAGCATAACTCTGAATTACTGAGTGTGCTTGCTGGATTATTGTTTCACGCATCGTGGTTAGCCCAGGGTACTGTGGCCTGGAGAACCTCACTGTTATTTGTGTTATTTGTACTATTTTAGTTGTATCGTAATCACATTGTATTGGCTTTATAGCTCTCGAACTCCTGAAAATGTTTTCAGTGCAGTGGCATAAAGCACATATCTGTGATATTCATTCTAATAATCTTGTTTAGATACAATTCATTAACTCCACTCCTCTGGAGTGGTTGAGTTATTAGAAAAGAGAGATTCAGGTGCCTGAACAGTGATGTATAATCCAGAAAAGCGCTGTCAGGATCCAATTTAATAGCACTTCTTCTGTCTGCCTTCACGTCTCCTTTTGTGTGTACAGATAATTGATCAAAACTGTTCAGTTTTTCTCTTCAACTGGGAGGAGTTGAGATTTGAACCAGTTGTTCTTTGGAGTTCAGGGAATTAGAGTCCTTTAGCTGAGCACCTGGATTCAGCATTTACTTTAGTTTGCTTAAATTATCAACAGCATTTATGAAATTATCAGTCTGGTCAGAAATGAATGTAAAACTGTGAAACTCTGTCCTCTGCTTCTAATTTAAATTTCAAGCTGCCTGGAAAGAGATGGCTGCACTTCCTGCTTGGCTGTAATTGAAAACCAGGTTTTCAGAAAAACAATTTTGAAATTCTCCTTTTTAATCTCTCACCTTTTGAAAGCTCTTTGTATTCTGTATCTGTTCAGCTTCACTGTGACTCTTTAAATAAAGAAGCTAAGTTTCCATCTTGTGCTGTTATAGAACAGCTTGAGAGATAAAATAAAGGTAATTTTTCCCTTTTATGCAGAGTTTTGTAAAGTGTCTTTGTAAGTTAGAAAGTCCTAGGATATGCAAGTGAAGGCTAATGAGGGCTTGATATATGAATACTGGAAAGAATTCTATTTTTAAATAAAAATCATCCTTGCAGCACAGGATAGACATACATCTGACACAACTTTTGTCAGGTTTTTATCCCTGTGGTGTGCCCCCAATTAGAAACAATTCTATGAACTCTTCTAATTGATATTCAGTTTAAAAGAATTTTAGGTAAACCGTCTGAAAATATCTTAGTATTACTTAGCTGTAATATGAGGGTTAAGTTTGGATGAGGATTGAAGTTTTCCACTGTAAATCGTTGTCATTGAGGAAACATTTCCTAGTTCAGAGCCATTCTGGTTTATTCTTACGGGATAAGCAAATAACATTTTCTTTTTTTCCATGCTTGTTATTTGGATTATATTTAATCATACTCTAAATTGTGATGTTTCATTGCCAGCAGTCCCCCAGCAAGATCTTCTCGTGGTGTTTTTGTTCCCACATCAAAAGTATTCGTAACTGCACATGCAGAACTCTGGCCTGACTGCTCACATCTCTCTGGGGTTTAAAGCTATGCAAACATAGATACCTGGAAGATTTATGAATGCTTAGGGTGGAAAATTGTAGTGGTTTCGTGCTAAACCACGACAAAAATAAACCAAGGAAGTTTTCCACCTGTTCTTGAACAGAACTTGGTTATCGGAAATCAGCGTTCAGAAACACTAAAACACTGTGGTGTTAGTTCTCAGTGGAAAAACACATCCTCAACGGGAGGCACCATCAAACTCAGGAAGAGAATTGCAGAGTTACAGTGTGATGGGAGT
This sequence comes from Oriolus oriolus, assembly GCA_013400235.1. Taxonomy (NCBI): domain Eukaryota; kingdom Metazoa; phylum Chordata; class Aves; order Passeriformes; family Corvidae; genus Oriolus; species Oriolus oriolus. The sequence continues at coordinate 617,728 of VXBT01003995.1, forward strand.
GCAGTAGTTGGTATAAAACAGTATCAGCTTCCTTTGCATAAATAATTAAGTCCTGTGGTACCCTGAAGGTTTCGTGTAGGCTGCAGACTTTGGGAGGAGCAAACAGCAGAGTTCTGTCCAGTCACACTCCAGGGTTCTCCTCAGCTTCTTCCTTGTCTAATCAGAGATTTGTAAACATTTTAGTGTTCCGATGAAATTGCATTAATATGTGTCTGTGCAGATACAGGTAACGTGTAATCTCGCTAATATTCTCTCTGATACATATTGGAAGCTATTTCTGAACACCTATTGGCATTATAATATTAAAATTGATATTTAACCAGTACAGCTACAGAACAGTATTAGATAAGAAGATAGTGCTCACATGGGTGTTTCAGTGACCAAATCAAAATGAGATGTCTACACTGTTCTGCTATGAACAAGACAAATCAGAATATGTGGGGAATTTTCCTTATTTTATGTTAAAGTAATGTAGGGTATTATAGGTTACGGGACTGTTGGTAGGATTGTTTGGTGGTACTCAAGTTCCAATTTTCATTTGCTGGACTAAATTTGGGTTGAAATTTTGCATTCCTGATGTCTGCCTATGGAAAATTTCGTTTGAAATTTCAACCAAAATGGTTCAAATATTCCCAAGAATGAGCTTATTGGAAAGATGCTCCTCGGTGTTTTCTAGAGACCTTTAAAGTCTGTAACTATTTAACATTTGAGCAGAGCAGCTGTGCCATATTATCTTATAAACGTAGAAGGGGGCTAGTAAGGACTATAGATATAGATAATTCTTGGAGTTGCCATGTTTTGAATGTTTATTTTATGATACTGCTTTATTGCCACATGGGTGTACAGCAGTTTAACCAAGGGGATTTATCTCATTTTGCTTTAGATTGTTGGTTGCCAGGTCAGAAGAGAACCACTGGACTCTACAGAGCGATACACCCGCTGGATCAACAACCTAACCCAGGAACAACTTCTTACCCAGGTATTTTTGTTTCAGCTGTGTCTGAAATTACAGCAGGAAAACAGAGCAAGAGGTTTATTTGGATGGAATTGTTCAGTCATAAGCAATACTTGATGGTTTATTAAGGTTATATTTAGAAACAGTTTGTTCAGGAGAAGCCAAGGTTATGGTACACGTGGTCATTACAGAACAACGACTTCACACTGAGTGAGGACGAAGCTTTCAGATTTGGAGTGAGCCTTAGGTGTCTCACTGCTGCCTGTGGTTAACTACATATGCTTTCTTGTTCTAATAATTAGGGTTTTCTTTTCAAAAAGTGAATTTGTGTACAAAAGGGAAAAAAAAAAAGTCTTTCTTGAGAACAATTCTTCTCCCACCCAAGGTACTGACCACTCCTGTATCTGGTAAAGTTTTGGTTAGGATCATTTTAAGACAGCAGCTCTTCAGGCATTGAACATCGGGCTCATTATGCGTGTTTGTGAGTGAGATGCGTCTTGTGCAACTGAAGATGACAGTTTTGGCATAAAGAATGGTTGTTTCATTAGGCAGGAGGCCAATGCTGAACTAAAATAGAGACTAAAAGAGACTTTGGCAAAAACAAGTTAAGCTGTGGAAGAAATCAATCCAGCTTGTGGAGGAATGTTGTGCAGAATATACGAAATCTAATGGATGGTTAGCAGAAAACATCCCAGCAGGCTTTAAGATCCAAGTATTTGGGCTTGGGTTTTGGGATGCTATGTTAGGAAGACATTTGGTTTTCATTTCCCTGGATTTAAGTGGTTGAAAAGATTAACATATCCTTATTTGTTAGACTTCATTATAAACTGTGTTGTGTTCCCCGTTACCGTAACTCCAAAAACCTCCTCGCAGGCCCTGCTACGGTCACTGTAACACAAGGAGCAATCTACAGACCTTGTTTTAAATTACCAGTGGTGTTACGGCTCCCTGTAATTCACCAAGGGAAAGTAATTGCAGAAGAAGTTACCCAAGGAATATTTGGATTTGCCTGTGAGTGTGGCATTAGCAAAAATACAGATTTAAACCAGTGTATTTATCTGACGACAGCATTTGGATCACTGGGTTGGTGAAGAGAAAGAAAAACTTGAGGAGATAAAAGCTTGTCCTACACAACCTGAAGTGTTTCATCTAAATGGCCACTGGATCTTTGATGAATTAAGTGGAAAATTAAAACTGATATCTTGATTTTGAGATTATGCAAAAAACCCCCCTAATTTTAAATAAGATGGGAATCTATGTCATCTGGAAGAGATGATTTATTATAGTGTTTCTGACAGTAGGATGCAAATACCTGGGAAGTCCCTTGCAATCTTAAGTGCTACAAATACCTATAAAGCCTTAATAAATCCATTATTTTTACATATAATTTAGAGTCACACATTGTACAGGTAGATTAGCAATTTTGGATCATACATTGGGTTTGGAACTGGCAGAACTTGTGGTGCTTATCCATGGGTTTATTAACGAGATTTATAGATTCACACTATTTATGTGCTCCTCATTATTCTTTAACGTGTTCCCTGTTCTCCACTAAGTTTAATGCAGAAACAGAAGTTCCTTGAAAATAGTAGATTTCTGAAAATTCTATGAAAGTCTGAACTTTTGGGGAAATTGTGCTGCACCAGCTGCAACTCATAGGTTGTTAAGCACCACAGAATCCCCTTGGAGGGAGATTTTAGGTGCCCAATCATCAAACAAGCTTCAGCTGTGACACAAGCCTGGGGCACCTTGACTTTTGCAGCTTTGGAGCTAAAATTCTGCTTCGTTTCCAGAGCATGTGAGCACGTGGCACTTCTCCTGCTTCTGGAATCTTCTGAATAGAAATTCAGGTAGAGGTATAATTATTTTGCTTTTTCTTACTTAAAGTATGGGGCAGAGGAAGAATTGGGAGTAAAAGCCATCTCAGCTGTACTCTAATAATCAGGGTATGAATCAGTTATCTAAGGTTAGGTCTGATTTGTCCCACTCATCTACCCTGATACATCATATGCTTTGTTTTGAGTGTATTTTTTAAACACTTTTCAGTACATAAACCCCAAAAAACTATAATGATGGACCTGTGCTAATGGATTTGTAGAATCTCTGGGAGGAGCAGTCCTTCAGGGAATTCAGGAGAATTTGCTTTAATTTACAGCACATTGTCTGCAGCAGATTCCTGTAGTGAAATCATGTTCAGCTTCTTTCAGCAGTCTCTGTACTCAGTGCCCTGCTCTTTCCAGTCACTTCTGCTGCATTTCCACACCGTGCACATGCAGATTAATTGTGCTGGAAATCAGGAAACCAAACCACCAGTTAAAAAAGGAAAAAGAGCCAACTGTCAAGATCACATCATCCCCTATCATAATGTTCGTGTTGTTGATCCAGTAACACCCTGTGGCACTGGATTGCTGTCCTGGGCAGTGCCCAAAGGCAGGTTTGGGGGTGGTGGTTGGTAGCAGATGTTTTGGGAGGTGCCTTCAGACACCTCTGTGCTGGATGCTGGGTTTAAACTGCTTGAGTCAATATCAGATTTTTGGATCAAATGTCCATCCCCGGTCCTCATGCTGAGAAGATCATTCAGTACAAAATGCTGCCAGCATTTTAACTTTTCCCTTAGCCCTGGCCTCTTGATGCTTACTCATCCGTTAAATGTTTCTCTAAACAATTATACTGTAACATTCCAAAGATACTTTATGGTATGCGTGAAATTTCAGAATATATACCCCAGAGAGTGTGGTGGGAGTGAGAGAGTACAAAGAGAGCATGATAATGAAAAAACCTGCTTTTAAAAAGATCAATATTTGCTTCTTCATTGTTACCTTCTGTATAAATGACAGGTGATTAAACCACACTTCTATGAGTATACTGATATAAACCTTAAATACATGTGTTCTGGAAGACCTGCTCTTTCTGGCCAAGAGTAAAACAACAAATAAAAATGGGTAATTGTAGCTGTTCAGTAAGTGCAGATCACAGTGACAGGTACAAGAAGTAAACGAGCAAACAAATTAAGAGAGCTGGCTGTTTTGGTGTTGAAGGGGAAAAAAATGTAGATTAAAACTAATCCGACGGGATATCCGAGTCCAAATCGTGCTTGTAAATGTGATTGAGGTTTGATTGTGCAGCACTTCTTTTACACTGGAAATGTTTATTGGGCTGTGTAAGTGAAGAGGTCTGAATGGTTTTAAGGTTGGATTAATTGCACAAATATTTATACAAGTCATTTTTAAGGACGGTTGCTGGCTGTAAGTAAAAGAGCTGAGTTCCTGTTCCTGTTAAATCACTGCTTTAGGTTAGTTTAGTCTCTCAGCCTGTGAAGTATTCTGTTCAGCCTGAAGCACAATTCCATCTACCATTTTTATCTCCTCAAAGACAAGATATTTCCATGCCTTCACGTGGTTGTTCACTTAGATAGCAGGCAGCAAACAGAGTGACTTGTGAGGAGATTCCTGCCAAAAGGAAGAGCCTGTGGGTGATAAGGGTGGATTGCCCTAATGTAGATAAAGAACTGTCTAAAAAAGCCACGGTGATTCTGGATTACTCTGTCTATATGACTTCCTGATACATGCTGGACTTTGCAGGTTATCTTGGAGCTCTTGGTGTTGGATAAATCTGGAAATTGTCACAGGTGGTTTGTAGTTCTTAGCAATAATCTCTGCCAACCACCTGACAGAAGAGCAATAATTAACGTTTCATAGCACACACCTCTCTGTGTGCTCTAATAGATGCCTGTTATGTTTCACTGACAGCTTTAAAAGCTGTGCTTTTCTACTTACTAAGTCTTCCTATATTCGAGTTTAATTAATATTTGATAAAGATTCATGCTACAAATCAGCACTTTCTACAGATGCTCAGTTTGGAAATAGATCCAGCACTGTGGTGGAGTCAGAGCATGTAACTTGTTTTTAAGGCAAGAAGGATCTGACAGCATGGCTGGACCTTTCCCATAAATTCAGTGCACTCAGTATTGCATTATCATCGTGTGTCTCAATAAGGAACTTCTTAGTGGTCAAAAGCTGGTAGGAGTAGATTGCAAGTGGGATGAATTCTCCAGGTGGGCCACAGATTGAATATCTAGCTTATATACAGCAGCTGTCTTCTCTACCCGCAGACAGAAAATTCCACTTTATTAGTGCTGGGGTTGGCTGTCCATGTGTCACAACTGAAATAATAATCGAGGCAGCAATCTGAAGTTGGATGTATGCAATGCCTGTTGTCTGGTTATGTTAGTAAAGGCAAAAACTGGCCAGAGGGAAAGGCATTCTTACTTAAGAATGAATAAAACATGAAAAGGCTGATTGAAATCCCCTCCACCCTCCCCTTCCCTCCCCCCCATCTTTGCCACTATTAATGGCTCACTTGTATTTGTTGTCTTTCAATAAAAAGATACTCAGCAGTTTCTTGGGATTTTTTTGATCGCTGTTTCCTCTTCCTTGACCCATGTTATCTAAAAATGTGGCATTAATAGTGAGGTCCTGATGCTTTTCTGCTGAGTGAAAAAGCCAAAGTTACTGGTTATTACAGCAGATTCTAGCAGTTTGTATGGGATTGAGCCTGTACCATATTAAAAAAAAAAACAACTGGCTGCTTCCTTTTGTGGTTGGTTGATCCTTGTTCTCCTCTGGAGGAGAATGAACCAAAGTTTCACAAGCTTGACAGTGTTTATATTTACATGTGAAAATACATGTCAAAGGGTTCATGGAATTCTAGAAAGTTTAATGAGAAGTGGCTTAGCCACATCTGTGAACTCAAAGCACAATTAGAACTTCCCAGTGAGGCTTTATGAAAAGGCAGCTCAGGGTCACATATTTTGAACTTAGAAACAGGTTTTGTGGAATTCAGAAATGTATACAGCTTGTGCTTTGTGTGCAGTTTTGCATGAGTTTAAAGGTGTCCCATAGGGGAAGGAGTGTTAAATAACTTGTATTTTTCCTCTTCGTATCTTGTTTGATAATTTGCATGATTAAACAAGGCTGGAATGTGGCTCATAATACATGGTAATGTTTAAATGGAACAGAAATATTGTAATATAGTATAAAAGGGACTGTGATTACAATAAGTTTGACTTTATTCCAAAATGTTCTTGATGAATGCAGCATTACAGCATGACGGATTCTTGTATGGCATAAAAAGCCTGATATGATTTTGATGGACACAGAAATGAAACTGGTAGAAACCAGCTATTCTGATGTGAGCTATAATTTGTTCCAGCTGATGACATTTTCTTGTATTTTTAGTAATTAATCATACCTGTAAGGAATGCAGCAGCTTTGCATCCTAAAGGCCATTTTTCAAAGACATTTGATGTAGGAGATGGACAGGTAATGCCGAGTGTAAAGGAAAACTGTCGAGGATGAAATTTTCAGAAACGCATAATTGGCTTTCCAAGTTATTATTGCCGTTTATGCCTCCTCAATACTCTTGAAAATTACTATGAAAAACAGGGCAAGATATTAAAATAAATTGAAGACTCAGTTGTTAATGTAGAGCTGCAGTTAAGGACATTGGATGGAACCAAGGAGTAACTTCCAGTTTCTGAGTGCTCCACTTAACTCTTGTTTGATCTTCCATATTTATCCTGTTCATGTGCTTGTGCTGACTTCCAAATAAACAGCCCTTAAACTTCACTTTGAGCTTTTATATCATGGCTTTTTATAGCTTAAGGAACTGTACTTTTACCTCTTTTTGAGGGACAAAATCCTGTCTTTATTTTAAAATAACAGATAAGATATTGAAGTAGCCCTAGCTTTTTTTTTTCCCCCCCTTCAAAACAAAAAGCCCACTCCAAATACACGTTTCCAACTCAGTGAAGTTTATTTTTCAGTTGGTCGTCCATATGTGAGAGCACAGAGCTGATATCCCCTTTGCTTCTGTAATTTGCTTTCCTTGAATTTTAAAATCAAAGTGCTGATTCCAGAAAAGAAAGGAAATATTTTTACTGTGGCTTCTAGTGCAATAAAAACTATGGATTTCAAATGTATTTTATCTGCAATGCAGCTCCCTCTTGTAGCCTTGTAAATAGGAAAAAACATTTCTTTGTCTCCTGCAACTGAGCTCTGAGCAGTTCTTCACTGTTTTAAAAATTGTGTATGAGCATGAGTTAAGCACGTTCTATTTGATCTGTCGCACTCAAGATTTTGTTCCTTAATACTTTTTTATACTGACTCCACTCTGCCATGTTTGACATTTGTCTCTACAGTAGTTGTTGCTTTTCCGATTTTTTAACTTTTTAAGGAAGCTGAGTTTTAAAATATTTACATCCACCATATCCTCCCATAGGTATTAACAATATATGTTATACTGTAATGTTTGAATTTATATTTTCCCTTTCTGTATTGTAAAAAAGCCAGATTCATTGTCCAATCTGACAGCTTTAGAGTATAACAATCCAGATTTAATGAGTAATTCAGTTTTCATCTATTTTTTTTTTTTTAGTACAAGTGTGACAAACTGGGACGTGGGATTTTTATTCTGTTTTTACAGTCCTGGCCAAACAGACTGTGACTAGAAGTTCTTGATCCGAAGTTGTGCAAATAAAAAAAATTACAGTGAGCTTTTCAGTGCATGAGCTTGGATCAGTGTATCTGTGAACAGCGTGTCCTTTTTCACAGAGAATGGATATTTGTCTGTGCACTTATGGCAGTTTCATCATCTTAGAGGTGAGCAGCACATCCAGTTCCACTGATGCCTTAAAGAGCCTCGAAATGAAACGACACACTTTGGAGATAATGTCAGTGATATAAAGGCTGCTCTTTATTGGAGGCCTCCAAGGGGCAGATACAGGAAATGCCCACCCCTGCACGGGGTGAATACAGATTTATAAGTTTAGCAAATTAGCATCACTGAAAAAAAATCCCCAATTAGAGACAAATGGTGAGGTAATTCCTCCTCGGTTCAACCCTTTTCTGAATCCTCCCCCCTCTAGATAGGAACTAAACTCTGTTTATGGAAATGTGTCTCCAAGAGCTGGTTTCAACCTTGGCTCCCAGAGAGCTGAGATAGGACAGGGGCCTTGGAGCCCCAGCTTGGAGCCTCTGGAATGTGTTTTGTCTTTCTGCCTATCAGGGTAGGGAAAAGTACTGGGGCTATGAACACAATAACAGGCTACAGAGCTACAAATACGTGTGTGAAGAATACAGAGAATAGATAAAAGCAAATGCTGCTGGTAAGCAGAGTAGGAGGGCTTAGTAGTTGCTGCAAACTACTTTGATTTCTTCAGGGCTACTGAAACAGAAAAAGCAGATGTTATTAGACTTCTTTTTATTAGACTAATGGAGTACCATTCATTTATGGTGTTGAGTTTATTGGAGTAGATCTGAATCATGCCTGTCAACATAAAAGATAGGTGTTTAGGAGTTTGTATAGTAAAAGGAATTATTGTTTTCAGGTGTATAATTCCAGAGCATGCCAGGAGGTCTATATTTATTTTGGATAATTCTTTGCATACCTCTTCTGTAATAATGTCAGAATGAAATAAATATAGTCGTGAGCATATTCATCTCAGGGTTATGACTATTTTATAAAGTAGAAAAGAGAAATTGAGGAAGCTGCTTGCTGTCTAGTCAAATCTTACTTAAAAGAATGCTTTTATCTTTATAACTTTGGAGGATTTATCTAGCCACAAAAGACAAAATAAGTGTGCTGTCTATAATGTAGCTTGTTAAGCTTGCTCTTTTTTTTTTGCTTTTTTTGGTTGGTTTTTGGGCATTTTTGATTTTTTTACGTCAGACTGCACGTATTATACAAATGCTTCTTCCACAGCCATGTCTGGTTTGATTTTTGTCTTCTCCAGTGTACACCTTTTTAAGCCCCTTTGCCATGTTCTGTTTTAAAAAGCTAATAAAAAAATAAAAGGGTCCAAGTTTGTGCTTAGTATCACCTAATAGTTTCACTGACAATTGAAAATTTATTTTGAGCATGCATTCCAGGCTTTTATTTTTCTGAAACCCATTGGTCTGACGCTGTGTAATTTTGGGGACTTCGGGACTGTATGGGCAGGTCTTATACTCTATACTCTTATATTCTGTATTTTTTTTAGAGTGTTTTGTTGCACTTTTCATTTTGCCATCTTCCACTGCAACTTTTGGAATTGGTTGTTCTGGCCGTGACAGCACCCAACAGCTTTCACTTTCTCACTTCATTCTTGGTTTCATCTCTTCCCCCATATAATTTCATCTTTCCCTGATGCTTCACAAAAGAGCCACAAGTTCACCACATCCTTAATTGCCCATTCATTTTGCAAGGGGCAGACTGCTTAGTAGTTTTAAATGATGAAATTGCAATGTTACCACCCATGAGTACAAGAAAGTAGCAGAGGAATAGTCATCTTAATATTCAGCAAAAAACAGTCCTGTGTCCGTGAAACGCTCTCTGACAGTCAAAGCCTTGGGGGAAGGAGGTAAATTGGTTACCAGGTTGGCAATTGCATTTAAAAGGATTTTAATGTTTCTGAGAGAAACCAGACTGCCCGAGTGCTCACACACTTTTACACACTTCACTTGGAACACTGCCAGGCCAGCAAGTTAATACTGAACCCACACTGGCAAGAAGCAGATGAACTGTCATAGCACTTACAGCTGAGAAGCTGCAGGGAAATCTCAGCTTTATTATCACAGAAGCCAGAAGGAGAGAGAAAGAAGTCATTGCAGTGGTTCTGGATGCAGTGTGTGCTTCAGCAGCTCACTGAAAGAGCCATGTTTAGCTTTATGCTCTTGGTGTTCTTTTCCTCCTGTGCATTTCCTGAATATTTAAGCTAAGGGAGAAAAGATTTTTTTTTTTTTCCTAGTGTTGTCCCACATGCAGCCAACAGTCAACCTGTGCTTTGTGCAGGGGTCAGTTAAGAAAGCCTTATCACGTTATGTTCCGGCCCTGGAAAGCTGTCTTGAGTTATACTGGCAAGGACTGACTCCCCTTGTGATTTGTTCTTTAATTATTTCTGTTTCCATTCTTCTGCTCCCTCCTGCTCATGAAGAGTCACATTGCTAGTGAGGGCTGCAGACAGGCTGATGTGCATCTCCCTTTTTCCTCTTCTCTCTTCCTTTTTAGCCAGGCCTAGTGACCATCTAAAATTGTCGAGTGGCCACGTTCCCAGAGTTTTATCCATACCTTTCACATTGGCACTCTTCTATTATAAATAAATAAATAAGTCTGTGGTTGTGACATGAAAATAAATTAGAAACTTCTACATTCAAATGTTTGACAGTCTGAGAACCCCTGATGGCTCACTTGAAAGAGCAGGAAAGTTGAGGTTTCAAGAGGCAGCGCTGCTGAGCTGTCCTCAAACGTGTTCCTTCTTTGAACTGAAACTCAGGTCATGCTGAATGTGTCCATTGGTACATCTGCATCCTCACTTTTTTAGGGCTGAGGTGTTTGAGTTGAGGTTTGTTGTACTTGGCATGAAACAAGCAGTCAGGGGGATTGCAGCTACCTCTCATGGAGGTTGCTGCCTCTGGAGGTGGGCTGGTGCTCCATTTCTCTCCAATATTTGAAAATAATGTATTATTTCAACTGCCGGCATTTATTTGGCCACTTGACTTTAGAAAGTGGTAACCAGCACCATCAGCTTTTCCCACCTACCCTGAATTCCATTTTAATAGCATCTTTCAGAGGAATGTAAATCTTAACCTACAAGCAAAACAGGCTCTCTCTTAATTTCAGTGTCAGATTTCGCGTTTGAAAAGAAAAAAGAAAAACACAAACCAAACGGCCTTTGGAGTCAGTAGGAGAGATTTTTTTGTGTGTGTCATAAAATTATTCATAGCTGTGCCGAGCAGATGTTGACAATTAGAAGAGAACAGAGGCTGGTCTGTGGTCTCCTCCGTTTCACGTGGGTAGATGAAGGCTCGAGGCAGCGGCTATTTCCTGTCAGCGCGAGAGCAGGTCCTGGGGGCTGCAGCCCAGTCAAATGATACAAAGTCACTTTTGTGTGGCCTTGGTTCTGTCCCTGGGCTGAAAGAATAATGGTGCTAGGAGGCTCAGTGTTCTGGTCTGAGAGATCTATGTCCATTGATACCAAATTACGGGTTGAAAACTTTTTATGGATTTTGTGTTTCTTTGCTAGATGTTTGCCTCCTCCTCAGAACAGCTGACCCTTTCATTTACTGCAGTAATTGCCACTGTGTCATTTCACATTTTAATTCTTTTAGCTTGAACCATATTGAAAGCACAGTCCCTCCCAAATTTGAATGTATTTTTACACAGTAACTTAAATGGGAGCAATTTCCTGCAAATTAAAAATGACGAAGTGTTATCCTTTTGCCTTCAGAGCAACTTTCTGTAAAATTCTTATGGTTGCAGGTGACCTGGGCCACCTCTGCTGTTGACAGCACTGCTTTGCATACTCATGTAAATAGGCATTTCCCAGTAGTTAAAAGAATTTTTACTGTTGCTTATTTTGTCTCTTAACTGAACGAGCTGTTGCTGTCATGTTCAATGAATTCCCATTTTCCTCTTTGCTGGTAGAGCTGTGTAAATAATCATATATTGGTGATGGAAAATTAGAAACATTTTTGTCTGCGAAGAAGTACTTTTGATCTTCATGTTTAGCAGGTGCAGGCAGTGATGGAGGAATCATCCCCGGCCCTTTGGGAGGCCGTGGTCAGAGAAGAATGGACAAAACCAGCTTAGTGGAAGGAGAGGAAACTTTGTGGACCTGGTTGCTATTCAAGATCAGCAAGATGGTTTCTAGAATTTGAAACAACAACAACAAAAATTCTGGTGTTCTGCCATATATTAAATTCACTCTTTCATGGCTTTTATAACCAAGCTGTAGCCCTGGAATGTGAGCACGTTAATGTCAAGTTCCAGTGATTGAGTCTGTCATCCTGCTGCTCTGTACAATGGAGGATGCTATTGAACACAAATAGAGCATTGATAAAATGACAAAAGCAAAGCATAAAAATATTTCTTAAATGGCTGAAACAGTATCTGCAGTAAATACATGTTTTGTTATTGAGGAACAAGAAATTATTTTCTGTCTGACAGGACAGCATGCATTTCACTGCTGCCTGAGAACAGGGTCCCTGCGATAAGAATCTGTGTGTGACTCAAAGCTTGGGTTGCTTGGGCTTTTTTTTTTTTCATCGAGTAGGTAACGTGAATAATTTTAGAATAAAGAGGAAGGAAGAAATTACATGCCTCAGTAGCAAGCATGTGTTCTCTGATACTTTAGTTTCAAGTTCTGTATTGAGGAGAGGTGAAGTCCAAAATCTCCTTTTATAGCAGGATACCAGGTGCAAGCAGCGAGACATAGAACTCAATTCAACTTTCTCTTCAGTGAAAATTATAACACAGCTTCAGCCTTGATGGCAAACTGCCATTGCTGTGGCAGGGCTTGTGCTAATTTGTTAGGAAAAATACATCAGCAGTGCTAATCATATAAATTTTTAGTCTGAAAGGTGCCAATGCATCTGCTGTGTGACTGGAAGTGAAGGAGAACTCTTGGAGCAGCCCCAGCCAGGGCGCTGACACCCTGAGCCCTCTAAAGGCAGGACAATTAAGGACTGGTAATTAACAGTTGCTGTAAAAATGTAAAGCTGCCTGTGTCAGACCACATATTCAGAATATGTCCTGTCAAGGCATTTACCTGCAAATTAACTGAAAACTGTCCGTGGTTTCATACTGGTCGTGTATCAATAGCCAAATACTTGCTGGCCAAGTCAAAATCTTTCCAAAATTACAAGCAGAATTACAAGCTGAAGAGTTATTTTGCAGGAAGGCAGCCTGATGTTCCCCCTGTGACACTGGACTTTTTGTTGCTGTCTGTAGAACTTTGGATGAATAACCTGAAGTGAAATCTTTTCTCAGTTCTGGCCTCTTACCAGAGAGCTCTATAAACACAAATAATAAATTTTGCAAGGAAATAAACTTCTTTCTAAAACCAAGCTGTGAAGCCACACCTTCACATATTCTGAAAGTTGTTTGAATTTCCATTTGGGATTTGATATATTTGGTTAATTTTTTTCCTGGCAACTTTGGTGATTGTAGAATGTAGAAATGTCACCACCATCAGCAAACCAAAAATATTTATTGTCTGTTTTTAATGATGATAATATAAATAACATGTTTTGGCTTTTTTAACTCTGTCAAACCCCTTTTTAAAGCAAAAATATGTTGTTTGGACTCAGTATCTGTGACTATCCATAATCATGTATGAGCAACTGGCAAAGAGAAGTAACTTATTTACTTTTTATAAAAAACAGAGCCATATTCAGGCACAGTTTTCATAATTACCTTCTAAAATGTGTTTTAATTCTGCCTGTCTGAATTTGAGATTCTTTACCAAGGAATTATGCCACTGGTCCTGCAGTAATCTATACTAATTATAATTTGAGAAAAGGAGGATTGCTCTGGGTAGCTGGTTCCTTGGGAGATAGACCCATGCTATTTTATCAGAATCGTGAGTTTCAAGAGAGTTGTGCAGACAAGTTTGAAAATATAAGTGAAGAATATTTAGTCATTATTTTGGCTTCCTGTAGCTTTGAAAGGCACGAACTACTTCACTGATCTTAGTGCAGTGCTTTGGTGGGGCAGAGGATGGGGGAAACATTCCAACAATACCTGAAAAAATCCTTCCACTTTTCCTAAATCCAGGATGTTGTGGGCTCAGCCGTGAGCGTGAACAGGCTGGAATTGTCTCACCAGGGCAGATGTGTGTTTGTACTGGCATTAAGTGCTGTTAAATATTTGCTGTTATTTCAGGGCTTCTCACTGTCAGGAATTTACAAATAACGAGGGCTCTGGATTTTATACATGTCCCCATATAGGCTGTGCATGCAAATCTTGTGCCATTTGTAGTGCTTTACACACCAGCTGCTTTAACTTTGGGCATCTTCTGACCACAACTTTACATTTGTTGCTGTTGATTAGTTTTTAAATATTGCATTTAGGAAAAGTGCTTCTTGTTAATGTTTTTGGGCAATGTTACAGGGCTGGCACGGATTCATTTCAAATACACTCCTGATGGATGTGCTTCTATTAGCATGAAAACGTGATGCTTTTTTTTGTTCTGTTTTTGAAGAGAATATAGGCAAACGTTGCTTTTGTATCTTCTATTTGTAATTTATCTTGAGAACTTCTCCTTGTGCTCTGCTGTTATTCTTTCCTCCTTTTCCAGGTTTCAAGCCTCTGAGTTTGATCTTTTAAGTGGATATGTGTAGGTTTTTATGGAAATTTGTATGTACACAGCTGCTAGAAAATAAGAGAGCATGTGCCTGTGAAAAATGACAGATTACCAAATAAGCCTCCCAAACTGAAGTCTGGAAAAAATAGGACTTTCCAAGCAGGCTAGAGGTTTATTGGAAAGGAAGAAAGCAAGCCAATTTGAGTACTTTGCACAGCTGTTTTAACAGAGTTATTTCATCCGTGTGATTCTACAGAATAATTTGATGCCAAAAGTAAAACATAAACTTTTTTGTTGTTGTTTTGAATCAGTGGCATATATAAAATTACTTTCACGTGCTCAAAAACTTCTGCATTTTGAACAAAATAGCCAAAAGTTTGGTTCATCTTGCACTTGTAAAATGCTGCAGCTCAGTAACAATTAACATTTTCTGAATCATGCAGTAAACATGAGACTTTCCTGATTATGAGTAGGAGGAACAGACACATTTTGGCCTTCCTAACTGCAAGGTTGGGGTTTTTAAATTTTTTTGCTAACAATGAGCATAATAAAAATCTGTCTTTAAATTGAAGGGCGATGCTTTTAGATCCTTTCACAAATTAAATACCCGTACTGAGTGAAAATGTCATTTCTTAGGTGTAGATAAGCAGATCCTGCTTTCATATTTCTGTGCCTGTAGGTGTCTAATTCTTGGTTTCCACCATCAGAAATATATAAAGAACATTTAATAACATAGAGGACACTGGTGCTCCAGTGGAGGGGATGTGAATCCTCCCACCCATGTGTTGGGAGATATCTAATGACAAAGAGAACACATTCTCTAGGTAGAAGTGCAGCAGATGCCAAACAGCTGTGAATCATCTGTGCTCTGTTATGGAAGAAATGAGGACCTTTAAGCTTGAATTGAAGAAAGATTGATTTGTTTGTTTGTTTGTCTTAGCACCAAACTGACTGGTTTAACCCTTTCTCTCCACTGCTAATTGCAGTTGTTTATCTACTTACTCTTAGATTAATAAAGAATTCTTCTGGCTGCCTGTCCCTCTTAGAACCCTTCGAATTACATCTCATGAGAAGTCCGTAAAAACAAAGTGTCAGTTTAGAAGTCAGACCCTGTTTTGTCCTTGTTAAGGTCCCTTGACATTAAGTGCCCGTAAGTAGCTGACCTTCACACCCACCAACACAAACAGCTCCAGTAATACCTACCCTGCTTGTGCCTGTCCAGTGCCGTGGGGCTTTTGGTCCTTTGACACCCAGAGCTCTCCTGCTGCTGTTCAGTCCCATCATTTTTGTGTTTTGCTGGCCTCTGCTGCTGCCTCTTTAACATTCCCAGTCCATTTGGTCCGTGGTTTTTCCTCCTTTGGCAGATGATTTTTTTGTGCCCCCTGGGTTCATCCACTTCTCCCCATCAGCCACACTCCCTGCCAGAATTCTCTGCTCCATCAATAAAGGCATATTTTGGAATACAGTTAGACAACAGAATGCCTCTTTTTCCTTGGCCTTAGATTGTTTTCAATCAGAAATGAATACTTTTAAACCTAAATACTTCACCGAGCATGAATGGCTTTCCCTCTCTCATCCTGACAGCTTTTTTATACTGTTGCAAGGTCCAGCAGTCTTTTTGGTGAACTCAGCATGTTATTTGTGAGCCCTGATGCACAAGTGCTCTCCACACACACACACACACACACAGGGCATTCCTGGGTGCTTGCTGTGAACCTTCGGAGCATATCCTGATTTAATGGAATGGTTTGCTCTGTTCGCCAGAGACTGAGGCTGCCAGAGGCCAGGAAGAAGAAAGGTTGTGCATGTGGGTTGGTTTTCAGAGAATCCACAGAAAGAAAAGGGTTGGGAAGCTTACTGGAGTTATGAAAGTCGTCCTGAGAGAGAGGGAGGGAAGAATCTGAAACAAGAGGAGTTTAAGAAAGGTGATTGAAATGCTGGAGGCTGAGGGGAGAAGGCAACATTAACAATATTGGTTTGTCTACCTTGGAAATGGAAATTGCCAAATCTTTTCCAATCTCTTGAGAGTTTGCTTTTCGTGGCTTATTCATGAACTTGATGAGCCATTAAAAGAGCAGTATTAGCACTCAGAGATTGGCTGTAATGGTAAAGCACCACTGATGAAAAATGCCAGTTAAGGCTGGAACTAACAAACTGCGTAAGTGTTTCTGGGTTATTTTCCTGCTCTTGCTTCACAAGTCTGACACTCAAACTGCTGCTGTGTCCCTTGGGAGCTGAGGCATGAAAAGCAAACGAGTGTGTTTGGGCGGGAGCTCCTCACATGTGTGGATCAAAGGGACTGGCTCTGAAAGCCTCACTGACTTGCTGTCACTGGGGCACTTTGTCTCAAAGGCAGCTTGGAATTCTGTATATGCAGTGTTGTTACGAAATTATTATTGACACTAAACAAAGGAATTTTTTTTCAATTTTTTTTAAAAAATATGAATCAAAGTTTTCTGAGTTTCAGCGGTATTTTGAATGAATGCAAATGTATCAAAATAAGATTATTCAGTGCTTTGCCTACTTTTTCAGCTTCTCTTAAGGTCCAAATTAACGTCTCTGTCCTTATTGCAGAATCAGTCTGACTAATATAATGGAAGAACTGGGGAGTTTTTGTAATTTAAGGCATACATTTTAGTAGCTAATATAGTTACACAGGACACATAAGATTATTATTAGAAGCCAGTAGATTTAGGGTTTATTTTACATTTTTTTTGCTGGCAAGACAGTTGTAGCAATAGTAACAAGTATTTTGTATATTAGACATTTTAGGCAGTACTGTCTTACTGGATGCTGATTTATTCTTAATTTAAACAGACTGCACTATAAGGTAAGGATTTGGACTTGATGATCCTTGTGTGTCTCTTCCAACTCAGGATATTCTCGGATTCATTTTAAAAGTGATGTACTTGCTTTGTTTGCATTTACTTGATCCACTACAGGATTGGGTCTCAAGCAGTGCTTTTTGTACCTCAGAATCAAAGGCAATGCATAATGCTCCACAGATGCAGCAATTGTAAACAGTTGTTTGAGAGAATTTTAGAGAAGCCATGCTACACTTTAAGGTGGTCATTACATGACAGCAGCTGAAAGTGCTTATTTTCCTGGTGTTGTGTTAGGAAATAATCAAAGCATCACTTTTTGTGTTATTCAATGAGATGAAGTATTAAAACCCTACAAAAAAGCCCATCAGTGTTGTCAAAGTAGATGGAAAAAAACAGAGTCCTTGAGGTTGTGCTGCAAAGAACTATGTGCTTCAGAAGTAGGAGACCAACTAATTCAGCACAGAACAGGGAACATTAAAAAGCCTGTACTTTTTGTTACGAGAAAAGCAAAGTAGTCCCATCACCTCCTGCTGTGGCAGAATGCCCCTCTGTTGTTCCTTCCACCTGCTATGACAACACACCAGCCTGTGCTTTGGAGAAAAAGTCCTGTTCCACTTTGCTCAGTTGGATCCTATACTTGACAGAGGTTTTAGAAGGTTTTTCATCAAGGCACATAGTAAAGCCAATCCTTTTTGCTTACAGTTTAGAGTCCTATTTTCATTTAAGTCAGTGTCTGTTTTTTCACAGTCTCTGGGCACTCTGATCTTCCTTCCAGCCTTCTCACCACAGACCTCATCACATGCCATGAGAGGTTACCATTGCACTTGTCTAAGGGAAAAAAAAGAAGATAAAGAAAAATATTATTCTTATTCATATAGAGCCAAGATACATTCTGTTGATTGCTTGGGGTCTTTAGAGAACCTTACACAGTTCAGAGTGTTTCTGGGTCAGTGATTTTTGTATTTTGATGGTGGAAAGTGTATAGACATATGCTCCAGTGCTTTTATATTGTGTTTGCTTCTGTTTCCTCACAGGCTTTGAGAAAGGAGCTGAGGGATGTTTGGAGAGAAGGCTGGAACTTTTCTGTGGAGTTGACATAGTTAGGCACAATAGTAAGGACTGATGATAGACAACTCCCTGAAAAGGAAATGAAAATGATGTTTATAGAACCCCACAATGTGTACTTCCAGAAGAACTGAGTGAGAGGCAGAGTGCAAGAAGATGAGGTAACTGCAGGCAGATGGGCTTCTCTTTTTGTCGCTGGGCTCCTTCTGGATACAGAGAACAATCCTGCTGCTGTCAGACATTGTCCTGCACCCTGTACAAGTTTTTGTTTTGGAATACATGGCCTCTCCTTCATTTGCTGTTATAATAATTCATTTTTCCTTGTTTGGTCTTTCAGTTGAATATAATTCTCCTGATTTCAGAACCTTTGCTCTCTCATCCACGTATGCAATGTTGTTTATCCCTTTTCCCACGTACATGATGATAGTACAACCCTTCCCAATACTTCTTTTGGTGTTGCTCTCCACCTGCCTCGGGAGCCTTCAAGAAATCCAAGGAAGTGCAGTGTAAGTGGTGAATCTCTTGTGGTTTGTGCAGCTTGTCACCTCCTGGTCAGTAAAAAACTGATGCAAAGAGTGCATAGATTTTACATATATCAAAGTGGTTATGAACCAAAAGTTTCCTAAGGCAGCTGGAGCTCTGGAGATGCTCAGAGAGAACGGCTGTGTGGCCATATCTGTGTGTTGGCAAATCTCTGGATCAATGTCCTTGAGTCCTGTGGGTGAGGCTTCCCTGTGTCCAGGGAGATCCAAGTTCCTTATTACGTGCATATATAAAATTTAGACATCTTTCAACTACTTTGAGTGAAGCTTACTTGCATTTCTATCCTTGTAGAAATTAGCCTATAATAGGATATTTTGGCAGAGGAAGGTTCAGACTTAGAGGAATTTTATATCCTTACCTATAAGTAATCATTTGAGTTGTTTGCCATCCAGAGCAATGTTCTTTAAAGCAGATCATAATTTAAAATATAACCTAGATGAATAATTTGCTAAAATATAACATTTTCTTTTTTTCTTCCGTTCTTTTATGATGCTCTCAGGAGATGGAATTATACCCTTTAGCAGCACGAGACAATAGTGCTTGTCATTTAATTGTTAAATAAATATTCACCCTGTGTCTCTATATCCTTGTTCTTTGGCTTTCTCATGCAGATCCCTGCCTTGCAGTGTCACAGAAGCATTAGCAAACCTCAGCTACATTCCACTGGGGGGCTGATTTATGTTTCACATTGTGGCCAAAGTAAAGAATGAACTGAAACCAGAATCCAGTGCCATCTCCACTTTGGATGTAGTTTTTGGATTGTAGATCTGCGTTGCCAAAGGGAAAAAAACCAGCTAAAAAAGAAATCTTGCAATAAATTAAAACCCACACTCCTAATTCACTCGCTATTGTGTGATTATACGGGAGCTGGCTGGACACTTACAGTGTGAAAAGCCAAAAAGAGCTTTTCCTTGTGAGATCTTTCCAAATGTTTCCCTCAGCTGCTGCTGTAACAATAAATAAACACGGGACAATAAAAAACGAAGATAAAATGATTGAGCCTAAATCCCTTAATTACAAGGTTTGTATAACTAAGTAAGACTATTCAGAAGAGAAGGATTGTGAAAAAAATCCTCTATTTCTTGGTAAAGGGACTTCATTGTATCTATAATACAACCAGTTTTGGAAATAATGAAATGTAATCTCTTCTTGAGAAATGTATGTGATAAATCTTCAGAAAATAGTAAGCCACTGTACATAGGAGAAGTACAGTCTGTGCTTCCAGGGCATTTCCCAAGATAAATTTACCTCATAAATGAGGTCCTTAGTTGTTGAAAGGAATCTAAAATAGAAGACACACCAGGTTTTCCAAGTTGAAAACTCCATCAGGGAGTTCATTATTATGCACATAAGATCAGCTGCTCTATGGTTTAGTCCATGTGTCAGCATTTTTTGTATAGAAATGTTTGTTCTGAATTTGGTCAGCTGCATAAACTTAAAAAAAATCTAAAGATGTGGTGAATTTGAACACCAGAAGGAAGTGGGTTTTTTTTTTTTCTTTATCTGGTAAAGCAAGTGGTCAGCTTTATTGTTCTGTCTCAAAAAAAAGAAGAAACCCCAATATATGAAGCTGGTTATGAGTGGTAAATGTTGGCCACCTTTTGGCCACGGTGATAATTATGAAATAGATTAAGAATTTGTTTCTGGCATCCAACCAGGATTCAGGATTGCAGCATTTCCAAATTTCTAGTTCTCACAAAGCAGGCTAGTCCTGTCTCCTTGATTTCAGGAGAAATGAAGACTACAAGGAGATCTGTAGCAAAAGCAAAATTGGGATTAGAATGATAACCTCCATTATACTCACTTGCTAGATTTTATATATAAGATTAAAAGTAAAATACAATCAGTCTGATCTGGGCTGAGGTTATATTTATTTCCAGATTAGCCTGACTTCACTTAGAGCACCAGTATCCAGCTGTACTTGGAAATCTGCAGTAAAAAACATGTGAGCAGTGAGTTATTTGCTGTTTACACATGAACCAAGTGCAGCTTTGATATCCAGTATTTTACTGAGACCTGTCCTTCCTGTGGAAGGCACCTTCTCAGGACTCATGGCTGACAGACAGCAGGTGATATCTAATGTTACCAGAAAATTTAGGAGCTGTTACCTCTGTGTGTGCTGGAGAGAAAAGGACACAGCACGGCCACAGGTTGTTTTTCATTATATCCTTTAAGGTTGCATTGCAGATACTTTGCATTACCTAGAAAAACTGTGAAAATAAGAGAGATTGGAGATTTCTAGTTAATAGTGATGCTGGAAGTAATAGACAGAAAACATTGCAAACTATCTCTTCTTTTCATACAATTGTAAAGCAGACTTGTGTGTGTTCATTTCTGCCCTTAGTTGGTCTAAACAAGGCAGCAATGATGTTTTTATTTTGTAACAAAGCATCATTCAGCATAAAGTTTGTCTTAGGGTAAATACTTATTTCAGATTGAATTCTGTAAGGTCTTTGCTCCTGTGTTTAAATGCACTCAACTGCATTTTTAAGCTGTGATTCTTTGATATTTTAGTTTACAAAGGTCCTACCTTCTCTCTCTCCTTTATTCACGATCCCACCCATTTCCTTGCTTGACTTCTTGATGAGCCAGTTCAGCTCTTCACAAAGAAAAGAAAAAAAGGTTTTGCCGTTTGTTTAATGTCGAGGTGTGGAGGAGCACCCGTGCAGCACAGGGGTGGGAGGAGGCAGAAACCAGGCAGGTGTTAATGAGGTTGTTGTAGGGTTGCAGCCAAAGATTCCTGAAGAGCTGCTGAGCTTGTCTAAGAACTCACACTCATCCAAAAACTTGACTTCCAGCAGGGCAGCCCAGCACCCTCCTGTGAGCTGTATCTGGTGCTTGTCTTCTCCTGAAGGAGCCAATTGATCTTCCTGGGCTGGTAGGAAATAGAGAAAAAGAAAGTTGTTTTTATTTTTGCTTGGCTAGCAAGCTGAACTGAACTGCTGAGGGCTGTAAGAAGGGAAGTCGAGGGGAATGTGTGGCCAGGAGGGGAAGAGCAGCAAATCATTCTCAGAGCCGCAGGTGCAGCTCCACCAGCTCAAGCAGCCTTGCAGAGCTTCACGTTGTGGAGCAGCCACAGAATGCAGCAGAGCTGATCTCATGGCCTGCTGCCACCAAACAATCCAGCCAAGGTCCCCTCCCTCCCTCTTCCTCTCACTTCCTTTTTTCTCTCTCCTTTTTTGCCAGCTTAGCAAGCTGAGTCAGTCCATCTTGGAGCTGAAGGAGGGCCAAAACCAGTGCCAGGGAGGGGATGGACATTTGAGGCCAGGAAGGGGTGGTGGGTATGGGGAACATGGAGCTACCTCTTCCCCTTTTGTCTGTGGGTCAGGGCTGTTCCACTCATGGTGCAGCACTTTCAATCAAATCAGCCTGACAGAAGTGAGTTATTTATCCAAATTTCACTCTTTGTCTTGATGAACAGTCAAAAGTTTATCAGCACCTCTTCCTTCCCTCAGTATGTTGTCTCCTTATCTAATGTCACCAGGTCCTGTCACTCTCACCCTCCAACACAGGGGTTTTCAGTTCTTACACTTGCCCTAGATATACATCAAGAAACAGAATAAAGCAAGTTTGTTCTTAAAATTTCACTTGACCGTTGCAGTTTATCTGATGTATTTACTGTCTGTGCACATTACTTTAAAGGAAAAATGAAGAAAATTAAATTTTGATTCACAAACGTATGAATATGAGTTATGGAAAGTTCTGCTTTTGTTTTAGCATTGTATTAATGATGTGAGGTGGAGCAGTTAGGTGAAGGATGATCTTGATGTTTACAATATTTTCAGAGGAAGACTTAAAAGTCATATTTAAAAAAACATTTGAACCAAGATAGCATCCATATTTAAAAAGAAAAAGAGATAACCTGTATGTTTCAACTTCCTGTTTAAAAAGTCTGGCAAAGCCAACAGAGAGATTTAATTGGGGGGAGGATTGCTGGTGATGGTGACTTTTCTAACAGGCTGTTTATACAGTAAAGTTCCAGACAAAAAATGACTGGCAATTGTGTGTATGTTTCAGGAGAGCACAGGGGAATAGTTCCTGTATAGCCAGTCTTTCACAGACATAACTGATAATGGTTTTTAATGTCTTTTCTGAATATCATGGATATTTTGTCGGTGGACAAAGCATGTTGTGTTTCTTTGCTGGGCCTCTGCTTAGGGGACAGATTTTTCTGCAATGCCAACTGTTTGTCTGGCTTCACTTTCACAGTCACATTTCTCTAAAGGCTTCCAGCAAGACACAAGCATCCCTTTCATGAAGAAAGAGAAATAGCACAGGACAGAATCCAGAGCTCGGGGCAAATGTCTACCTGCAGTTCTAGCAACAGGAGAATGTGAGGCTTTTTCACAAGTGAGACATTGCATGAGGTAGGCAGTGATTTAACAGAGCATTTTCAGCCCTATGTGGGACACTCTGAGCTGGCAGTGGAAATGTGTCTGAATTTACAGTATTCTTGCACTGTGAGCGAAACCTACATGACATTTGTCTATTGAAAAACTTCAAAGGCATTACCCACACAAGTGTGTTTTTCCTTTTCTTTTCCTCCTTCAGTTCGAGCTGATCCTAGCTTGATGTTAGCTGTAATTCAGGCATTTTCCCATGAGTTTTGTTTCTGGTTCTGTTCTTGAACAAGCAAGTATGAAGAAAACACCTCTGAAAGGGCAGGTATCTTTATTAATTGCTAGCAAAGATTGCTGCTGATGCAGAGGAATAAAATACATATTATCAGTTTATCTTGTAAATAGATTGATCACCTCCATGTTACTGAAATACCTGTAGGCATTTAATTGGTTTATTCACGGGTCGTCCAAAAACATTCTCTTAACATTAATTTTAATCTATTCTGTTTATTTCCTACCAATTCCTATTTCATGCTTATTTGGCATAGGAGAATTTACCTGCTTCTTGTTAGGAAACCAGTTGTTACATCTGGAAATTTGACTGATTGCCGTGATTTCTCCCTTTAGAAAATAAATTGCAATTTGGCTTTAGTTTTGTTAGGGGGTGTAGAACATGTGTGTGCTCAGTGTGCCCTGGATTAAATCAAAAGTACATATTTTTGAGAAGCTTCTTGGGGAAATTGTAGAGCTAATTTGAAGTAAGTATTGGGGGGGAAAAAACGAAGTGAGGTATTTCATGCAGTATAAGCTTAGTCTTACCTAACAAAATGGGTTTTCAGAAAATGGAAGGGATCAAACTCTAATGAAGTGAGCCAATCCTTGCCTTCCTAATCTATGGAATTTTAATTTGCTTGTTTAGAAAGCATAGCAGTGGTTATAGAAACATGCATTTAAAAGCACTTTAAAATCACCGGGGCATCTAAGGAATTTGAGACACCTGTAGTCCTTGAATAATACTAATTGATATCTGTGAAGACTTTATGAAATCTGCACAAAAGGTAGAAGTTTGAGCGGCTTAAACCTTTATTTACAATTCAGTACTGACAAGAAGTTGCTGAAGTCTCTCTCCTCCCTCAGGTCTCTCCCCTTTAACCTCTGAATTACTGAACTAGATGGAAATGTATCAGTCAATTAAGCGTTGCTGAGAGCTTCAGAGGCTGTAACGAAAGTTAGAGGTGCACACTGAAGTTTCTTAGAGCTTTTCTAACTTTCTTAGAGCTCTTCAAAAATCAAAAGCAAATTGTATTTCTGCTTGTATCCAGAGTAGTACTGAGCCCAGAGTCAAGATAAAAAACCCAAACTGGTTGCAGCAGATGCAGTTCTGCACCTGCAAGCACTGGGTGTTTTTCTGATGTTTGTGTGTGCATATACACACATATATTTGTGTCATTTCAGGTACACAGCAAAGCTATGGAACATATTTGCTGGGAAATTGGTAAAATTTCCCAGTAAACACTGGGAAAATAAGTATTTAAGATGATGTCATTCGGATAGAATAGGATGAAAGCTAGAAAAAAAGTAGCAGGAAGTTACGCAATATAGGTGATGATGTGGAGGTATTAAAGTCCTGACAGGAGAGAAGAATTTCAGTTAGGAACTTCTGTTATAGAAACTGTGGACATTGACACTCTGTGTCACCTCACTGATCACTGGTAATAGCTCTTCTTGTATTTTTGGCAGTATGCAAAATAATGTCTTTTCCTCTCGTGTGAGTGCTGCGTGTTCAGAGCAGAAGACAAAAGCACTTGCATGGATATGTGGTTCTTGTTTACTGTCTTTCTAACAGCTATCTAATTAAAGTCTTCTTCTGATTGTGTTGTGCAGGCAGCAGAACATCAGAATTACTGGATATGTTTATTCTGCTACAGAAACTTTGGGTTGTTCCAGTAAATTTGTTTTCTCCTCGGTTTTACATATTCCAACTGTTGTTTCTTTGATTGTAGCTCTGTGGAATCCAAAGCTGGGCCTTCAGGATCTGGCAGTTGTACATTCTAATGTCCTTATGTCTCATTCCCACAGGAAGGAGCTACCTCTGCATTCGTGCTCTGTTAAATATTGTAGTTGTTCGTGGGACACGGCTTGACGGGGCTGTTAGAGTGAGTGATAGGACAAATGGCCATATTGGCTTTCACTGGGCAGTACAGGAAAATTCTGTATGGAGTTTAAAATAGTAATTCATCTTGTAAATACCCTTAGAAGCCTTGTTTGGCAGCTCATTGTTTAAATGCTTTAATCTTGGGAATTTGTCCTTACGTTAGATTTTCAGCAAAGCTCTTCTCCTACAGATGCGTGCGGTTATTTTAATATCATCACAGCTTGCGGTGCCTTGTTCCGTAATCCCCTATAAAAAGCACTGTTAGCCTCTTGAAAATGCATTTCTGTGCATGACATTTTTAATTTGAGCTGACTCCTTCAGTTTTGTATTGGGGAAGATGATGGAGCCTGATCTGATTTCCATCACTAAACGGTGGCAGGGAGATGGAAGAGCGTAACGCCTCTGCTTGCAGGGTTCACGATTACAGCGAAAATTAAGGGTGGATTAAGGCAAGACCCATAGCTCCAGGTGAGGAACTTGAAGATTCACTATATGTAAATCCCAGCTCAAAGGATTCACCTGTGAGAAAACGTGGGGAAACTGGAGAAAATGGGGGAAACTGCCATAGGTGGTTGAGAGTAGAGAAAAACTTCCATAGAATCGTCGAATCCTGGGATGGTTTCAGTTGTAAGGGGCCTTAGACTTCCTCTAGTTCCAGCCCCCTGCTGTGGGCATGGACACCTGCCACTAGCCCAGATTGCTCAGAGCCCCATCCAGGCTGGCCTTGGACACATCCAGGGATGGGGCAGCCACAGCTTCTGTGGCTCTGATGTGGTGTTAGTGCCGGAGATTTCGGCGTCTCCGAGGCTGATACAGGCTCGTGACCGGGAGTCACATCCCTGCTTACTGGGAACTGGATGTAAGAATACTGATGTTCCTGTGACAAGTTTAAAAGGTTGTCAGATGAAAAGAGATCATGTTTTCAGCTGGGAAGTGTTTGTGTGGCTGCCTACCCAAAATATATGTGTCTTACAAAGATAAGTGAGCAGATGAGAGCACCGTTCGATCTCATCGAGTCCACTTGGGGTTTTTCATCTGCTTGAACGTGCTTTGAATGGAGACAAAGAGTGGACTTCTGTAGGTTTCCCGTTATTAGTTCTAATAGTTCATCTGAATTTTCAGGTGGGTGAAGCTGATTATTTGTTGTTGACAGAAGGACTGTGTAGGGAACTTGTCCTAACAAGCAGTAATTGTGTGATTAGGAGAGTTTAATAAAGAAAAGGAATTCTAATTCATTCATAGTACTTGGTTTGTTGACAGTTAATGTCATTTTCATTGAATGAAATCTATCAGTGATGCTTATATTTTCAAGCTATTTGGAAGTGCTGGTATTCTGAAGCATTATTGTTTGCATCTAAGACTAAAGTTAAAACCTGTAGAAATCAAGAAATAGTCCCCGAAAAAAAAAAAGGCAAATAAAGGTAGACTTTAATATCTCAAATTTAGATACTTGGTAGTATGATTAGATTGTAGAATTACAGAGACTCTTTTGCTGAGAAATCATTTGCATTTTGAAAAGGGCATTTTTGCAAGTTCCATAGTTATGTACTATCATAGTTATTTTCATAAATGAAACTGGACAGCACTGATGTATTTATAGTCACAGATATGTTACCAGTGTAACTTCTTTATTCAAACACTGCATTTCTTTGCTTTGGCAAGAGCAGTGCAGGGTCCTAGAAATCATCTATTACTTTGGAAGGGAACAATACAGAATATAACTTGTAATATACAATATTTCTTTTCAAAACAAAAGCTTTCTAAGAGGAAAATTGAGATCACTTTCAGCTGATAACTATTAAGGTAAATATTGTAGATTTCGTAAGGAAGAGAAACAATTATTAAAATACAAATGTAACCAATACAGATGTGGTTAGTAGTCCAGGATCTTCACCATTTGTATGTTTGTAGCTGTGTAGGACCATTCTTTGCCTATTCAAAACTAATCTTCTGATCCAGATAATAAAATTATGAATCTCTAATTGTACTCTGTGCTTCCACATGGGTATGCATTAGATAAAATTAAGTTAATTAGTTTTTCACTGGGGTCTATTTTTTGGTCAGGCATATAAATGAACTGTCAAAACTGAGCACTTCCATTTTGACAGGAAATAATTTTCTTATAGTGAACCATAATTTACGATATAAATACGTGCTGAATCAGGCATTGTAATGCAGATGACCCTGTGGCCCTGTATGCTTTCTGAAGCTTGGCCTCGAATACTGGTTCATACAAGTTCTTACTTTAAAAAGGGAGGGAAGAAGGGCAAACTGGGGAGAAATTCCCACAGCTCAAAATATTTCTAAAGCTGCCTAACAAAGCAGCTTTAACTCTCTGTATAAAGCTTTCTCTAAGCAACTTGGTGGGTCTGGCATAAGTATCAACTTTGAACAAGATTTTCATTTCTAATCTCTTTTCCTGTCTCAATACTGAATTATGTTCAGAGTTTTCAGATCATGCTTGCCACAGTGGGACACGGGGAAGCTGCCAAAGCCCACAGGGAGAAGTCTGTATTGATTACTGAGAGCAGCTGGACTTCTGACCTGCTGGAATTGCACTGGAGCCACTCATGGCAGTGGTTCCTAAGAGAAATAAGTTATTTACCTTATCTCTTGAAGTGATACTCTCTTAAAGTATTCTCTTTTTAGGTCCTATTCTTGTATCACAAACTTTTCTCATTGGTTGGGAAATGCAAGATGAATGCAAACGGTGCAAACAAAAAGCACGATTTTGGAACATGAGGTGTGCACTTTTATTGATGATTTCATCTGTCATCAGCGTATTCCTGAAGTATTTATTATAATAAAAAAATAAGCACCCATCTGGTAGGTAGCAATACTGCTTGTAAGTGAAAATACTTACTCATGGCCACTGGATCTTTAGAGTCAAAGTCTTATGGTGTCAGCTTGGAGCAGAACTTCAAAAATTGTGTCTCATTGCTGCACATATTTTCCTGTCCAGAAACACAGATGTCTTATGGCCAGACTGAGGTTTCTGAAATGTGTCCATTTTGCTGTGGGGTGTTTGTTATTTAGTAACAGTTAGGGTATAGATGCACAGTAAGGTTATGTTAAGCACAAGATGATGTGACCTCACGTGTGTTTGTTTCTGTAAGTCAGTCAAGTGATCTGAAGGACCAAATGGTTTCTCCACTGCAGGAGCCTTTCCTTGTGCAAGTTTTAGAGAGATTGGAGAAACTGAGCCCTGCTCCTGTGATACTGTCACAGGGCAAGTTTTACAGGGAAACTCCTCAAATAATGCAGTGGATGCACATCCAGAAATCAGCTTTTGATTCTGTAAAAGGCATGTTTTCAGCAGCTTTGTGAGTAATATTTTGCTTTCAGGCTCTTGGAACTGTTTGAACTGTACAGGTGGTTATTTCCCCCACTCTATTCTGATTCCTAGCTGAGAATTCATTGGCTTCTTTGTGTAGTTCATTTAACAAGTTTGTCCCTCATAAACAAGACTGTGGCTCCTACTCCAGCTGTTACTGCCCGGAAGCTTTTTACAAAACATATATGATTAAACAGGACTAACAGAAGTCATTAATGTAACTCATAACATTAACATTTACTTTCTTAGAAGTCTGAGACAAGAAGTGTTGGGGGCCTTTTTCCCCATCAGGATTTACTATCCATCTTTTCTGTGTACCTCTGCAGTCTTGTGCAAGTATCGGCTCTTGAAAAGACTTGAAAAAAGGCATAAGTATTGGAAATGAATTTTAAAAACTGTCAGCTTTTCTGTGTGTCTTTTTTCAAAGTGTTAGGCACTGATCACTGGGAAAGCCTGGTTAATCTGCTGAGTGAGATCAAAAGGGAAAATAAGCTTCAGTTCAATTTAGTGTTGCCTGAGATTTATGGATCCTGTGCTGCTCGTTTGGCTCGTGTCTGGTTTTTAACCTGTAACTCTAGAATTTGGCAGGCTGTTTTCTCCATAGAGGTCTGCTTGCTGTCTGGTGAAACATCATTTGGGCAGCAATAAAATCAATGTAGCAAATACAAGTGCAATTTCCCCAGCTTAGATTCTTTCCTATACAAAATGGTAAGCGGGACGCTCCCAGTAAATAAAGTATTGAATAGAAAAAGGGATATTTGAAGGGATATTGTTGTGGGTGTCCTCTTTGCAGTATTAATGTGTAGGATTTTTCTTCCTGTGGAAAGAGCACCAGTTCAGTTTCATGTGAATGTGTTCTGTATTTAAGGCTCTTGTTACAGAAGATGTTCTTCTAAGGCCTGTGCTTGGAGCACGACTTGGTGCACAGCTGGTCTGTATGAAATAACTGACAGTTCTATAGCCCAGTTGTTTCATTGCTGTTTCCTGGAAGAGACAGATTGGGTTCACCAGCTTAATCCCCAAACATGTGGTCTATATTCAAATACGAAATGAGGCGGAACTGTGAACAAGCTTTGTGTTTGGTTGGATTTATTTTGGTATATGCCAACTCTGTATTCTGTGCAAGTGCATCCCCTGGGACCTCTTCCTAAGCTGCTACTGTGACCCTTCTATTGGACCAGTATCCCAGTTCCTCTGACCAGGGGAGTGTGGGATTCCAGGCTAAAGCTGAACCTCGGAGCAGATTCCATGGAGAGGCAATGTTTATGGAAAGACCGGCAGACACCTTACTCATCTGTACTTTCTGCTTTCTGTGAGATGTAAACTTTCAGAGAAAAAAAGTAAATGTTAATGGCAAGAAGTAATTTTTGATTAATGATGGAAGTGATTCTCTTCATCTTCCATGTATGAAATCTGTAAAGGAGATTTTTGATGTATTCTAATAGCCTCCACAGCTCGGCAAAGAGTGAGAAAATGTATTTACAGGTTTCTATTTGATGTAGCCTAATTTAGGATGGATTTAGGAAACTCATCAATAAAACAGTGTAGATTAAATTTAAAACAAATCCACATGTTTTAGTCTGTAAGTGCAGACATTTATAAAATAAATTGGTATATCATGTTACTTTTGTTTTCTTTAAAATGACTTCACGTGAATTAGATTTGAGTGTGGAGTTGTGAGATGTGTTAGAACGTGTTGAAAGGTATTGGGCATACACACAACATCACCTCCTTTGGGTTGTGTAGACAGGCAAAATTTGGAGTTTCTTAAGCTGTTGCTGTGATAGGACAAGCTGATGGAAGCAACAGGTATTTCTTGTCATAGTCTAGTCTCTTTATCCATGCAAAATCTGAGGGTTTTCCTCCATAATGCATAAAAGGAAGCAAAGCTAAGCAATTTTCTTGCTGTTCCCAGCCTTATAGATTTTTCAGTCTTATCTACAGTTTTTGGGTCCTGCCCAAAGGCCTTTCACAGGGTGCTTTAATTTCCATCACCTTGCCCTCTGCTCCATTTCCCTCCTTATCTCTCCTCATTTTGCTTCAGTTATCTGTTCCATACTGAAACTTGAATTCAGTTTGGTTTTGCTGGATACAGGTCAACGACTACAATTGTCATCTTGAGGAGATTTTGGTCACCTGCACCTCAGCAGCGTCTGGGCGTTTTTGGCATGGGGCATCTGCAGAGGAGGCTGAGGGCATATCCAGCAGAGCTGAATTTTAGGCTTCTTTTATCTTTGACTACTTCTTTTGTAATCCTACTTATGATTATTTTTCTTTTCTTCCCAGAGGACAGTGATGTTTTACCTTTTTCAGAAAAATTTATGTTCTGTTACCCAGTGATGCTCTTTGATCAGAAGATTGTGTTAACAATTTCTCTTGAGACCGAGAGAGAAATGCCCAAGGGTGACATAAATCATCTGTGAGTTCCAAGAGCCTTTCTTTTAAGTAAAGAATTTTCTCCCTACAGTATTGAAACTTGTGATCTGTCGTCAGAACGCGAGTTCTTTAATCGAGTTTTTTAGCACGATGTTGTGTCTTTTGCTGAATTTAGGGGGAAGCTGTTTACTCCTCCTAACTGAGGACAGAATATGTAGTCATGCTTTTCTTCACTGACATTAGCTGTTAACAAAACAGCTTCAAATATTTGCAGATACTCAAAACCAGAGCAGCCTCAGAGTGTTGCCCTTCGGTTAAGAAGTTTTTTCATGTACAGATCAAGGTATGCTGGGTCTGGCTGGGCTGGAGTTACCTTTCCTCACAGAATGCTGTTCTGCACTGATACCTGGGCTGGTTTTGGTAACACAGCAGTGGTTTGGCCAGGGCTGAGCACGGATCCCACATTCCTGCAACCCTGGAGGGCTGGGGGTGGGCAGGAGGTTGGGAGGGGACATGGCCAGGACAGCCGACCTCAGCTGACCCCAGGGATGTTCCTACAGTGTGATGTCACCTTCAGTGATAGAAGCCAGAGGAAGGAAAGGGGGGCATTGGTTATTAAGGCATTTGTTCTCCAAGGCAGCCTCTCTGTGTACTGAGGCCCCAGGAAGCAGCCAAACATCGCCTGCTGCTGGGAAATGGAGAATAAATCATCTTTTTTCCATTTTTTAAATTTGCTTCCATGTTCAGACGTTGCTTTTTTTAAATTAAACTGCTTTTATCTTGACCCATGAGCTTTTAATCTTGTTTTCTCCCCCATCCTGCTGAGGAGGGAGGTGAGAGTGGCTTGGTGGGCACCAGGGTCAGCACTGCACGAGGGCTGCACAGCCTTGGAGCTGTGGGACACGGGCCAAGGTCTTTCAGGACAATTCCTCTTGTTTATGAAAAGCAGCAAAAATGGCAAAGTAATGCTTTGCTCCAGCTGTTGAGAATGAATTACAGCACAGGCCCACACAGTAGCAGAGGATGCATTTCTACATTTGCACAATTACTGTGAAGCTGTGGGGTGCGTTTGCTGTCTGAGGGCTCGTCCAGGAGCTGGGAAGCATTAACTGGGTTGGTTGAGACTGGTTTTGAAACCGCTCAGGAATAGCTTCAAAAGTAAGGCATAGTGGTTTTCATTCTCTCCTGCTTTAGAAAGCCTTGCTTTCCTGGTTTTGTCCTGGGAATGGTTTATTTCGGCCAAATGGAAATATTTAGAACGCGAAGGACATTCCTGACAAGATTATGTTTTTTAAAATGAAATGGATTTGGATTTTAAATTCTTTTGCTGTTTTAAATGTTGATGTTTAGAATCGAGGTCGGATTTGTGAAGCAGCTGCAGTGCTGAGGGTATCTTGAGTTTGCAGCTGGCTAATGAGAAATGATGTTGAATTGGGCAATACCAATTACTGACCTTGTTAGTCTTAGCAATAGTAAGTCTGTCTTAGTAAGAAAAGAAATTATGTGTAGAGCAACATAGAATGACAAGGCTGTTGTGACAGCAGGTGATAAGACTGAAAAAACAAGTGAAACACTAAGATTGTCAAAAATATGCATTATTTGATTCAATCAAAAAGAACATTGACCCAGACATTTTTTCATAAAGGAGAGGAATGAAATCTGCTTGAAAAACAAATTTTTGTATCAGTGTTCATCACTGAAAAACTTCATTTGAGATTTAAAAGTTGGTTCCCTCTAAAAGTAACATCTGCTAGAACATTGCAGTGTAAAAGAAACTTGTCTCTATGTACCCATTCTGCTTTCATAGCACTTCTGACTTGTATTTAGTTTAATGCAGTAAACATTGAGATTCGTTTTTTGTAAACTACTACCAAAGCTGGAGTGATTGGCAATTTCTATAAAGTGCCATGATTAGCAAAAGCCTGGGTTTGGAGAAGAAAGCATGGTGGGTTTTAACTTGAATAAGCTGGTTTAAATCACTGATAGCTCTCCTGATAATATTCTGTGTAGCTCCAAAGATAAACTAACACCTTAAGCTACAAATGTTTTTATTTTAACTAAAATTTTGTTAACTAATTCCATAGTATTACAGCTTGTCTTAGTGTACTTCTGCCAAAAAATACTTAGCTCATGACAGTGATCTTAAAAGTTTCCTTTCATTTATTTACTTCGATTTGTGTGAAGAGGTGAGAGGTCTCACAGTGCAGCAGAAATGAGAGAGTGCAGGGATGATGGTTGTTGCCCAGCAAACTCTGTATGTTCTTCTGAATGTTTGACTGTTAGGCTGAACAATATTTAAACAGAATTCAAGGCCCAGAACAGCTGTGACAGCAGAGGAAGTTTCAAGTCTTCTCCATTTTTTTTCTTTTATTCTTTTGTGGTTTCTTGACGATCTTGTTATATTCCTTTCCTTTTCCTTCAAAGGATGTCTGGTTTGTTTTCTGTTCCCTGTCTCAGGCATTTGACTGTGAGTGACATGAGAGGCAAACTGCTGCCCACTGCCCTTTTATCCCTGATCCCACTGCTGTGGGAGCAGGCACTCAGGGAAGATCAGGGGGTGGGGTGGGGTGGCCACTGGGGCCCGGTGGAATTAGCAGGGCAAGAGCCGAGGGAAAGGATGTGCAGAAATTTAGCTGGGCTGAAAGCTTGGAAGTTGGAAACTTTACAGCTTGGAAATTGAGAATAAGCCCAGCCTGTCACAGAAATATCCAAAGTAATATGATGAGGCTGAGTAAAACTTGTCCAATCATCTTTTGGTGGTGATAAAATAAAAGCGTCTGTTATTTTTTGACCAGGCTTCCCAAAGTGGTGGTCGATACTCCGAGTCTGTCAGTGTTGAAAAGACATTTGGGCAATGCCCCTTATACCATGTTTTAACTTAGTCAGCCCTGAGGTGCTCAGGCAGTGGGACTGGATGATCACTGTAGGTCTGTTCCAGCTGAAAGTCTATTTATTCTATTTTGCTCAGTGTGTATAAAAATGGGAGTTTTTAAATTGCAGCTCCACTTTAAAATATTTGTACTCCCCTGATGTCCAAATGACCTGGGGTTGGGACAGGCCATTCCAGCAGAAATGCTCCTGTTCTGGGTGTGTTGGCACGTTTGATGACAATGAGTTTTATCCCAGTGATGAATTAACGGTGCTGACTCCCTGATGTGGCTTAGTGTGGCACCAGACCTGAGCTAATGCACCTCCTCCCCTCCCAGGGACCCTCTGCCTGCCTGCAGGGGATCTTCTGGGTACATCAGAGGTCTAGGATGGATCAGAAGTACAAATATCCCATCCAGTTACACACTGGATGCAGCAATTCCACTGAAGTCAGCGAAGGTAGTCTAGATTTTCACTGATAGAAGTGGAAACAGAAACATCTCCCATTGAACTTAAAACACTGTCCAGCTGCTTGGTAACATTTATTAACTTTACATTTTGCAGATACTGTACGTAAACCTGGTTTATGTCTTTCCTCAGTGGCAGTTGGTATAAACACAGTATCGTGGTACAGTATGAAACATGTGAGAAATTCCCCTTGGAAACGAAGGGAAGAGGTTATTATAAACAGCCCCATTCACATTAAAGTGCTTGAAGTGTCACACTTGCTGCAGTGCTAAAATCTTGGCACACCTGGTGCAGGGAAGCACCCAAAGTGTGTGTGTGGATTATGGAAGTGTTCTTCCCTCGGTTCCTCTGGTGCTGGGGTGTCTGCTATCAAAGAGAGGCTTTTCTCAGCCTGGAGGCTGTTTTCTTTTCTCATCCCCCATGGCAGTTGTTCAAATAGCAGCAGTAACACAGAGCATCATATTCTCTACATCTTCCTAGAATTTAATTTTCTCATGTTTCGATGAAGTAGGAAAACAAATTGGAATTTTGACTGAACAGGACAACTTTTCATGTTCTGTGAGCTTCAAAGAGGTGATGTCTCCTCTTCATTTGCATTAGCAGGGAAGACTTGCCAGTCAGTATTTTTTTCTGTTTAGGAATGATGTTGCTGAGTTTGGAGGTTTGAGGCCAGAGAGCTGCTCGTGGAGTTCCTTTCTGTGGCTGATTGCTCAGTGACCAACCCTACACTGACACGGACAGGCTTTCAAAGGCCCAGTGTGTGTCATTTTTCACAGTGTTAGCTGAATTTTGCCAGAATAACAGGTCCTGGAGGTATTATACCTCTTTATCGTCTTTTGGCAGTATTTGAAGTTGTTCTTTGGGGTGTTTTTTTTTTTTTTGAAGGGGAAGATGATGTTTATTATCATGAAATCAGTGGTGTGGCTAAAATGCTTCAGCTGATTTTGGGAGATCACAGCTTGCTGCTCTGTTTCTGAATTCGTATTAGAAGAGGTGACTTGATGCTAGTGGAGATGCTGTAACCTTCACAACATAAATAAACAGCATAACATAAATAACAATGTTCATCTTTTATAGATGAATTAGCCTGTTTTTCAAGATCCATTTTCTCTTTAGAAAGCTGCTTTTTTCTCCTTCCAATCTCAAAACAGTTTTTCTGGGGCAGAATAACACATGTGCATGTGTGAGAAATTGCTGTTCATAAATGTCTCAACCTGGCTAAATATTTAAACATTTGCAGCTTGCCTGCATGCATGCTACTGATGGAATGGTTGCCTGTATCAGGATTGAAAAGATTATTTCTGAGGTTCTGCTGATTTTGGAACTTGGACTCCATTACTGCCATGCATGGCTCCTTCTGATTCTGTGATTTATTTTTGTGTAGGATCAGCTTGTGAAGTGGTGCAGTTTTGAAAAGGGCAGAGATCCCCATTTGCAAAAAGAGGTTATTGTAAATATTTTATAAGAAATGGGGATAAGCATTGTTGAAATATTGATTTTAGTTAGTACAATATATGGATAAAGCCTTATGGGGAAATCTGATTTCACTCTTTTTGATCTTTTATTCTGCTGCCGTTGCACTTGAGTTTCAGAGCTGTAGTTGTTTGTCACCAGGACTGCTTTGCTCAGTTGGTAACACTGAACACTCCATCCATGCCAGCAGAGAGTTTTGCTGTTCCCACTTGGAGTGTCCAAACTGGTGTCTTCCCTTGCTATAGGAAAAATTGGATCAGCCTTCATCGTCAGTGATTATCAGGAAAAAACAGGGACAGCTTTGCTGTAAGTTCCTGTGGATTCCTGTGGTTTATCTTTTTTTTTTTACAAGTAGCACATGCAAAGTTCTTGTTTCTAATTTTGGAGAATTTGGGGAAACTATCTAAGCTTTTATCTAAATTCTGTGAAGGAATGACGGGGAAATAATTATTATCAAGTGTTTTTAACCACAATAGTTCTAAGATACATTGTTATTGTGCTTTTTTGTGTTAACACTACCTTTTCTAAGAATTTGTAGTTCAGAGACCTGAAACCTCATTTAAATCTTAATCATTTTTAGCAGGATGTGTGAGACAAACAAGGGTGTTTATGCTGAGTGACCTATGAAGCTCTCAAAGATATAAATCACAAGAGCTGCTTAGTAGATCCTTCCCAGCTGCTGCTACAACCATGTTTCAGTGTAGCCAAAACTGCTGTTGTGTTTTCAAATTTCAAATTACATTAAGTACATTTCTAGCATCTGCTTCCTCCGCTGATTTTCAGCTTCTTGGCAAATGAAAAATCAGCATTTTCTTTTCTGATTCAGTTGGTTTCCTTTAAACAGTTATTAATAGTTTTTCTTTGATATTATAGCAAGACTCTTTAATGCAGAGTCCCTTATTGTTTATTGGTGGTAGATGCTGAGGGCCAAATAGTAGATATCTACTGTCTTTTTGGTGTAAATATTTCTGCAGGACAGGATAAGAAGAAGATACTAAAAAAGAATGTAAAAAATCTTTCTCATATGTGTAGCACAATTGGGTTGCTCTTAATTCTTTGAACATTTTAGCTGCACTTTGCTTATTATCAGATTCATGTTGTGTGCTGAAACAGCTTTTCAGAGATGATTTCTTAAACAATTAATCTTATTAGAGAAAATAATTTTGTTGGTTTGAGGATAATTTTAATAGTCTGATGATAGGAATGTATGGCTGCATGAGATGTTCACCCTTCAAAGGTGCCTGCCTGATCTAGTGAATTTGGAAGCCCTCTGGAGCTCCTCTGTGTTCATCAGAGATGGTGCCAGTGACCTTGCAGGGGTTCAGTTGCCTCATGGCAGAAATTCTCAGTGGCAGAGATGGCTCCTTGCGTTTTATCTCCGACTTGGGGTGAACCTGGGCTCTAATCCTCGTTATTGTTGGGTTTATGTTGTCCCAGCTGGAGTGTGAGTGCCCTGATCACGCACACCAGCCTCTTCTCGGAAGATCTGAAGCTATTAATTACCTTCTTTCTTGTCCCTGAATTCTTTAAATATATTTTAACAAGCTGGATAGATTGAATGACTGTCTGAGCAGTAACTACTTCAAAGCAGGGACAGGGAATGCCGAGCTCAGGCAGAATTTTCTGTAGGAATGAGTGTCGGGGGTGATGCACACCCAGGGCCCAGATTCAGAGGTACAGTTTGCTTCAAGCTGCCCATGCTGAGAGAGTTTGGAGGTTCGAGTCAGTCACAAAGCAAAGGAAATGCTGGTCTTGTCTCTGGCTGGGAAGCAGGGGAAGAACCTACAAAATCGAATCCCACATATAAACCCATCAACAAATTGTTCGGGAGGCTGAAACAGGAGAATGCAGAGAGGAGGGGAGAGCTTTGTAGTGCTCTCAGCTCTGGTTTGTCTCAGACTTTTGCAGATTGATGGGCACTTAATTTTTATCTCTGCGAATGCTCAGGGTTGGTTGAGGTCTTTCCAGCTTTGTCTTCTGCACCATTGAAAAACAAACTCTTGTGAGAGATCACTGGGTTCTGGACATGTACTGGGTCCCCTTCATTATCAAAGATGTGTGTGTGTGTAAAAACTGTTGCTGAGGTACTGGGGTTTTTTTTTTTCTCAGTATGTCTCTGTTTCACTATGAGAAAGTGATTGTGGAATAAAAGATTAGAGACCGTGTGCAGACGGCTAAAACCCTGAGATCTCACATTTTCCCCTTGTAAAGTCTGCTGTTACTGTTTCTGCACTAGAAGTGACATTAATTTTTCTAAAATACATTTTTATTTTCTGTCTTTTCCTTGTTCTCCCATTCACAGTTTTGAAGTGTTACAGAACTCAAACACTCTCAAGGCACTGGAATGCATTCGGTGCTTTGATACTCCCCAAAGACTTGTGATATGATGGAAGACATGAGGGAGAGATTTAGGGTAAAGTTTGCTTTGATTTCCTAAAGAAAACATTCTGCTATCGCAGCTGTTAATCAGATAATCAGAATCTGTAGTTTAAGATCTGATCTAAGTTTTCTCTATTTGCCTTCTCTAAAGGGTGAAAGTCTATAGGGGCGGAAAAAAAACCGCAGAAGAAATATAATTTGTATTGAAATAAATACAGCAAGTTTGCATGAATATTTAATATTTCTCCTGTGGGTCTTTAGCACACAGCTGGACTTCTCAAATTCAAAAGTGATCTCCTTCCCTACAGTTTGATGCTTGTTTATAAGGTGCTTGTATTTCTTTCATTTAACTGAGGGTCATGTGTCCCCCACTTCCAAGTTGCATAAAACTTTTATAGCACAAGCTTTTATTTGAAAAAGAGAATCAGTGAGCATTAGTATGAAGGATATGTTACGCTCTCGGATAATCCTGAACACTCAGAAGTATTTCATGTTTCTCTCTCCAAATACCTGCATTTTAAAATTTGCTGAAGCTGAGATTTACCAGGAGGTTTACTCACATTTCAGCTGAACATTAATTTTGGGAGCTGGTGCGTAGAGAAGTTCCATGTGTTGCTTTTTATGGGAATTTGTTTTCCTCTTTGCTAGCACATTTTAGAGAAGTTTGTTAATTGTGGGCATAGCATCATGTACTTCAGGAGGCAGAATGTTTTATTTTTTAGCTACACACCTTGTGGGGAGATAATTCTGTTGTCTATATTGTCATCTGTTAAATACTGTCTAATAAGTCACAAATATGAAAGACCAATTCAGTCTTCATCTTGTGAAAATTCTAAATGGCATGTCCACAGCTCAAATGGAAAGGTGATTTTAATGACTTATGTTACATCAGCATTGGTCAGTGTTGTTTCTTAGCAGATTTCTTGTTTGTTCTAATCACAGTTTAGGACCTGCCAATATGACTTTAAGCAGATTGTTTTCATTCTTTTGTATTAAAGCTCAGCACAAACAGCACGCCAAGAAGACAACCTCTTGGTGCAGAATGCCTTATTTTACTGGATAGAGTAATTCTTCCATTGTAAATACTTGACTTCAAATACTGGAAGCTCTCCAAGAATTAGAGGGGCTTGTTAAGGCACGGATGTTGCAAAGACCACTTTCAGGAGCCTACAGACCCAGAAAAAGGAGATGTAAGACATGCTAAAATCATACAGGCTGTTTCCTTTGTGTGCAGCTATTGTTTTGGCTTCAGCACTAGGTTAATTCATCGTCATTAGTAGGGAAAAAGCTCTAAAAATGACAAAAAGAATGGTGCTTGCTCTTGGGCATTCAGCTACAAAACAGAGATATTCAGAGCATGGTGGGCTCTCAATTATCCCACACAATGGGGCTGGCAGGAGCTGGCTCACAAAAAGCAAAGCCACAGCCAATTCAATCCATAGGTATTGGACAAGAAACCCAAAGTTCATATTTACTTGTAGCAAGTTTGTGAACAGTTTCACTTCTAGCAGCAAATGTCAGGAAAATCTAAAAACCTAGGTAAAGAGTAGCCTGCTACATGCAGCCTTTACCCAGCATTTCATTTTTTGTGAGGCTCTGCTGTAGCCAGAGATGTCAGGAGGAGGTGATGCCCTGCTAATACACACCCTGTTATTCATTCCAGGTGGTGGTTTCACTGCAGAGACTGGGTATGAAAATTTTATTTAACGTGGGGAATACTATCTCTAAAAATTTGGTATTTTGATATAATGGTCGCATAGCTATGAAGAGGACTGTTGTATTTTTCTGAAAGTGAATGGCCTGGTGAAAAGCACCAAAGTGCAATAAACTGTGAGGAACCAGGGAGATTGTTACAGCACTTCAGGCAAATTCAGCTTTTCTCCCCCAGCTTTCCTCCCATTACTGTCCCCTTTTTGCATTAGAGAAAGCATCATCTTGCAGCTCTTCTCGCTGGCTCTGTTCTGTGTTTCCTGCAAACTGTGAAACATTCCAGCCTTCCTTCAGGCTTCAAATCCAGAGGAAATCACGGGGAGCTGGAGGTCATAAATTTTCCAGGAGCAGGAATACCTTCTCAGAGGTGCTGAATGCTCTCTGCTTTCACTGGCATTAGCAGTTCTCAGACTCTTGTACTCTTTTTCATTAGTTTTGTTGTTTAGTGGAGTTTGGGATTGTGAAGGTTAAGTACCACTGATTTTCAGTCAGGCCTGCGCCAGAATTACTGGTATATGCCAGCTTTTCAGGACAGAGAGGCAAGGTATGGTTTATTTCTATAATCTACTTTTTGCTGTGCTGGATTCCAGCTTCTTTAGAGAGGGATTTTCAGCTGCTCTCGAAGCTTGCAGTGATGAGGTGCCACAGGCAGTTATTTGTACAGGCCTAGGAAAGGGTACAGCAGTTCAGTGCTGTATAAACTAACTGCATCTAATCCATACCACAGTGGCTGTTTATCTTCCTAAAAGCTTCATGAAGCTCGTTGTAGTTATTTTCTTTTGAAAAATCTTATTTGCCCAATACTTTTTTGAAGTAGGAAGAGTCTTTTTTTCTCTTCCCTACCTTCTGTACCTCTTCTCTCACACTAAAACACACACACACCCACACCTGATTCTGGATGAAAACCTGGTACACTTCAGTAACAAGGTCCTGGTTATAATTAATTAATAATTCACTGCTGAATTAAAGCACAGGTATCTTAACTCATCATTGCTTCAAGGTCAGGAATGATGTCCTTTAGTCTATGGTCTGCCTACAGCTTACAAAATCACTGTGGCCCTCCACCATGGGATTTGTTTTCTTTTTCACCTTCTAACGTGTCAGTGATGCCTCTGGATATTAGAAAGCTGCATTTATCTCAGCAGAGGAGATTGGTTCTAATCCTTGATTTGTGTGGATGTAATTTTGGAAAATGCTGTA
The DNA here is from genome assembly GCA_013400235.1 of Oriolus oriolus. Lineage (NCBI taxonomy): Eukaryota > Metazoa > Chordata > Aves > Passeriformes > Corvidae > Oriolus > Oriolus oriolus. The sequence goes on from VXBT01003995.1 coordinate 658,539, forward strand.
GCATAAGTAGAATTGAATGTGTAGCATGTTTTGGGGAATCAGCTTGTTGCTTTGGAAAGCAGTCTGGGCCCGTGATTAAATCTGTCGCTCTTGTGAACTGCCCGGTTTCCCCTCTGTGTCCTGCACAGTGTGATGATATCTGATGTGATAAGGTTGTTTCACCATCTGCATGTCTGCTTTTGTCACACTGCTGTTAGGCTTTGATTTGCTGCTTTGGGAAATAGAACTTTCCTCGAGAAGTTACTGTAAACACACAAATGCCTTTCTGTGTATTGGAACTGAAATTTTGCACTGAATGCTGACACGATCTGCACTGAGCATCAGTGGGAACCAGAGTTACATGTGCTGCTGACAGCTTTGAAACACAACAATGAAAGTCACTTTATCAGCTCTTTGTATTCTTTAGATTTATTTTCAGAGAATCTGTGTAACAGTTGGATGTAATTCGATAGCCAAACAGCAAACAAGAACAAACCAGTTTCGATTACTTGCGACTTGATCCTTGGAATAAACCCAGAGAGTGATAAAAGTTCTAAATAATTTAGTAAATAAGATGCTGAAGTAGGAGTTTGTGCCCATCATCTGGAGATGGATTCCAGTTAGGTTATGACAACACTGCTCTTCAGGAATTCTAAACCCGAAGAGATTTACACCTTCAGCTACACCTCTGTAACAGGTTTTTACCAAGTTGGTTTCATTCAACCATATTCATATATTTAGATCATTTTTACAGCATACGGTGTACTGTAATTAATAACAAGTATTATTAATAAGCATTAATCTTTCGATCCAGCTGTATGTGAAACGTTCACAGGTCCAACCTGCTCTCCTGAATTATACTGAATCTCTATACTAAATTAATTCTTCAAGGAGGTCTGAAAACCCACTGATGTTCCAAGGTGACACAAGACATTTGTTAAGCACAGTTGGAGAATATTTCCAAGGAAACTAAACATAGCAGTTCATGGCACCATCATTCAAATTCTGCTTTTGATTGATTTTCAAGTTAAGTCTAGCATGTCCTCCTTGTTTCTCTCGTTCCAGTCCATGCAATCTAAAAGATTTATGGATAAAATCTAGAGTGTCAATCTCACAAAGTAAGAAGTTGCAGTTTTTATCACAGAATAAGGCAATTTGACCATTTTTTAACACCTTGGCAAGAGTTTATGACAAGAATAGGCAAAAAAGAAATACAGAGGAAACTTTCCCATCAGACTAAACCAAGGTGAAATATAGAATTTCCAAAGTGCAGAAGGTTGAGGTTATTTTTTTTTCTCTTGAAGATAAAATTTCAAAAGCTCTGGAAGGTGGTTTTCAGAAGTTTGGCAGATGCTGCAGTGTTTCAGAACAGTTGTTAGGAGTTAGTGTTTTTCCTGGCCAGCTCTCCTCCCATCAGAGTGGGTATTCAGAGGATGCAGTTTTATGTTACAGCTGGACTGATTAACTGTGGGCAGTGACCAAAAAGGGAGGGCTTGTTTTCCTCTCTAAAGCTTGTTCCTTCCCTCTCCAGGGTGTCAGTGGTATTGCTGCTCTGACCCCAGAGTGAACTGATTCAGAGAACTAAGGCTGTAGAAAACTGAAAACAAGGAAAAGAATGGCTTTTTAGTGATGTGGTGCTCTGATCCATCCTGGGGTCAGGTGAGTGCCACTGCTGTGACTGGGGGGTGTGCAGCCAGAGGCAGGGTGAGTGGGAGAGCTCTTCAGTTAATGTGCAAGTGGTGTAAATGTAGACTTCTAGCGGTTTTATCAGGTTAAAGATTATTTCTGGGTTATCTCTGCTGCTGCTGAAAAGAAGGGTCTTGTTCTCTTTGCTTGGTGCCCTGTTTTCCTACATCCTCCTTTGTGGTAGCACTGCTGGTTTGTGGTTTGTTAGATCAGGAGATTCAGCTGAAGACTAAGCTAACAACAACAACAGCAACAAAGAGAATTTCAGCTTCACAGAAGTTATTGTTACATAGCAAGGGACAAGGTAGTGTGAATTTGTCCTTTGTGACAGCAGCACAAATAAATTTCCTAAAGTTAGGTTTGATGTTGCACTGTAAGTATTCATGTAGAAAAAGTTTATTTGCCAATTCACTGACTCTCAGCCGCTGTGCTGTGCAGGTTTAAGGATAAGATCCTGAAATCATGTGTGGCATCATCAGTCCCTGTTTTGCCCATGTGGTTCTCCTCTGGTATCTCTCCTGAGATGGACAGCGAGCCACAGAACACTGCTGGATTCAGGAAAGACATCGGTGTATGCAGTGTGTGATGGTCTGCTATAAAATCATCATCATCTCATCATCTGTGTTAACACAAGTGGCTTTTGGATGGTTTTTCTCAAGTTTTTCAGATCTGTTCTGGCTGGTTTCACTGAAGTATCTGTGTCAGTGGAGCACACATTATCTAGGAGGTTTGGGATGGATGCTCTTCGCACGCTGATTGCATCGAGCTCCATCTCTAAGGTGAAGTGCTTTTCTGTTCTCTGATGGACCCGACAGCACTGAGGAAATGGCATTCTGGCCTCTCCAAACACATTTCACAAGTACCAATGGGCTCAAGACTTTCTTTTGAAGTTTTTGTTTCGTCCAGAAATGAGATTCAATGCAATGCCCTCTGGCCTGGCTTTTCTCTCCACTGCTGTTTTCTTTTGGGATTACTGTTTGGTCATTGTTTGGTTCAGGCCATACTCAATTGCCCTTGTAATTAATGTGGAGCTAATAACCATGTACTGAGTAATCACGTCTGCTCTGGTTTTCTGGGATTGTTTTGACTCTTTCAGCTCCCACTGACTCTTGGAGAGAGTTTTTTACATTTAGCACCTCTGAACTAGAGTATTTCAGCTCTGGGCAACCTGCTGATGTGTTAAGCCACAACCCATTAGGTGATAGGATGGTTCTGACTGAATATGACTGCCTAGAATTGAAGTGTCTGTGTGAAAATGAGTCACCCTAGGATCCCTTTAGGGACAGTGAAGTTCTGTCAGGGTGTTCCTGGAGTCGGCATGCCGTGTGCTTCACCCTGAAGTGGATGCCTGTGTTTGGGCAGATGCCCATAAGAAAAGTGGGAGTAGCTCATCTGTTGAATTTTGATTAGATTTCTAATCTAATTAATTTGGACAATTGATTTAAGTGCCTGTATGTGATTTTAATTCCATGTTTATCTGTGGAAATGGAAGTTGCCAGACATAAGAGTTTGTGGAGCTCCCTCAGGTTGACATCAAGAGGAGCACCTTTAAAATGGAGATGCTGAGCTGCATGTGACAAACGTACACCCGTGCTGTTCGTTTAAGAACTTCAGCTGTTCAGAAATGTTAATATTACCACTGTAGCATGCTATGAAATTGTGAGCTTACAGGATCAACATTGTCACTGGTGTTTGACTGACAGTATTTGTGAGGTTGGTTTCTTTTGCCTTCAGAACCCAGGGTGTGCTCTGTAGTTTCTGTGTTGCTGTTGGAAGCAGGCACAAGCTCCTGCCTTCACTTTGCACGTTGTGGTTGACAGGTTCTGTCTTTTCCTTGCCTGGATACTTCACCTTGTGCTAAAAGAAAGAACCAGTTTACCTTCTGTAATCCACATTCTGGCTTATTTCACAGTTATATTTACAAGGAGTTTGTTTAAAGCTTCAAAGACCCATTTGTCTAGTTCTTGGCTGTCGCGAGTGAAGAGGATGAAATTAATAGTTACTCCCTTTTCTCTCCTTAAAGCTCTTCCTTTCCAACAACCTTTTATCATAGGTACCCCTGGGTAGCAAATCCATAGCACTCAGGTAATGTTTAAAACAAATTGCATTTTACTTGCCCAGGCTTGATTAGGATTTAAGTGTCTTTGGCAGAAATAAAAGATCAGTGAAAGTTCCTACTTAATATATGGATAAGGAATATAAAATGGAAAAAAAAAAAGTGCTCAACAATTGTAGGGTTCAGTTTAAGAACTCTAAATCTGCAAAAATGTTTTGAGTACTCTGCACGTGTTGCAGCTTGGGATAGACGAGAAGGCCGTGGAATATGAAGCAGGAAGCATTCTCACCTTTTGGGCTGTGGCACCTCAGAGATTCTGGCACACTGCACTTCCAACACTAAGCACATGGTAAATTTCAAGCCTTTGCTTTTCTCAGTGCTTGAAAAGGTTATGCATTGGCATAATTTCAGGTGAATGTGTAAGGTCTGCTTTGTTGTTCAGCAGCTGCTGGGTTGGACATTCTGTTACCTGACTGGGTTTTTTTTTACCTCTTTCCTAGGTGTTTACCTCCCACGGGCCTACTGTGATCATGCCAACCTGGTTCTGTTCTCGAGAGTGGTTTTTTCACGTGGGAAGATTTGATGAGGGTGGAAAGGTGAGTGGTGCAGATGATGTAGTCCAGGAGCCATCCCTTTGTTTAACAGCCTCTGAAAGCCCTGTACCTGTTTTTAAGGAACACTAGGGGAAGGGGTGTAGATGAAAACTGAGCTCTAAAAAAACCTGGGTTGTACCATACACCTCTTTGGTGTGCTCCTCTTTTGTCCCTGAAATAGATGCAGGAGATGTGAAAGCTAAAAACAAGTGAGCCCATAGTTTTGTTATGAACTATTCCTGCAAGGTGAAGTAGGTTGCTGAAAGAGATTGGGAGGGAAGAAAGGTGCAGGATGGCAGAGAGGTAAAATTACATTCACCTAAGGGGGGAGATTTATATCCCTGAGATGAAGAAAGAAGGGCCGTAACTACCACTAAAACTCATTTATCCTCCTGTTTCATGTCTTCTTGTCAATCCTACTTCTTGTGCTTGTCCTTGGAAGATTTTAAGTAGCTTCTCCTCAAGGGTCAGGACTGAGAGGTTACAAATTAAATTCCTGTGATCTCAGAAGTGTTCCTTCCCTGACAGTTAGGTGTTCTTTGTCTTTATGAATTTCCTGTGTGAGTTCAGTTTGATTGCTGTAAGCTCATCAGCGTGTTTATGGAATAAAATCCATGGATGTCTGTTAGCAGTATTTATTGTGGTAGTTGAAATATGTTGACAAATAGATTTAATTTAGACACATTTGGATCCATTTTGTGTGGTTTAGTTCTGAGAGGTTTTGCCTCCAGTGGTTTTGGTGAGATTTTAGGGCTAAAATGGGTGGTTATGAATCTTTTTTTTTTGAAAGTGTCTGTGTATTAGCAGTCTAAAAAAATCTTCCATGGCTATTTCCTATTTTATTATTTAAACTACAAGACATGATTATGATGATTATTATTTTTATAGTTTCTAAATGAAGCCCTTCAGTGCCACGCAGTGTGTATATATACACACAGACATACACATGTGTATGGGTGTATGTATGAGGATATACAAATATTATTCTTTGGGCTGCCAAAAAATTATGATTATAAGGAGACAACAGACAGAGAACTGAATTGTTTAGAGCAATGAAAGGATTTACCCTTAATTACGTGGTGGGTGAGTGGAAGAGCTGGGAATGGTGCCTGGCTCTCAATACAATCTACATTTGCTGACCCATGCTCTTTATTTCTTTTTTTATTATTATTTCTTATCATTGTGTTTTCACTCTCTGAAGGATGTTCGACTTAGCTTCTTGAGCGTTGTTAGTAAGCTCCAAAAAGAAAGCAAGCAAGTTAAACCAGCAGCAACAATAGAACAGCAAGCCTAATGACAAAGTTCAAGAGGTTAAGTTAAATAGACTATTGTTCTGTGCTTTCTTGCTTTTCGTTTTGGGGGGTTTTTTTCTCTTTCTTTTGTTTTTATGAGTTGTGGTTTTTTCTGTTTTGCTCTCTCTGTATAATTGTGCAGGAACTCTGCCACTGGTTATTCAGCTGTAATACACTGACAGTCTTAATCCTGATGATTTTTTAGCCACAGTTCATGATACATCCTTCTAGTTTTAAGAATTACCAGTGATAAGTTGAGCATATTGTTTGTTCCTATTGTGAAGTGCCCAACATGTCCAAGCTCAGACTCTGGCTGATACAGAAAAATACCTTACAAACAAGGCCAGATCTGAACAAAGCAATGGGCACAAGCAATGAAGTCAAACCTTTGTCCTCTGTGGGTTTAAAGGACACAAAATCAAGCCTTAAATCTTGCAGCATTTAGTGTTGCAAAGTATTTAGCATTGCTCTAACTCATTCATTTTCATTTGAAAAGAATTCCTTTGAGGCAAACAAAGATTTTTCTCTGTGGATCAACAGAGCTGAGAATACTCTTAAGGGTCTCATCCCTGTGTGTATGTTCTGACCTGACCCAGGATGTGTGTTAATCTGATCACTTCCATCTCCATTTTTGAGTTTGTGTTTATTAATGAGACTTGCAAGTGTCATTTTGCTGGAAGTCAACACAGGAACAGGCCAACAAATCTCCGTGTTTTGGCCTTCTCCATTTGCTAAACGGTTTCTTGCCAAAAAGCTGCATTTCTCATTTGAAATTAAATCCAAACACCTGTTCTTCATATTTTAGTGCTTAGGAAAAAGGGAGGGTAATTCTTCCATGAAAGAAATTGTGACTTGATGGTAACAGTGTGGGTGGAGTGATAAAATACAAATAGATATGCTATGGTGTAATCCTTTTTATATTCCAGGTAGGTATGTGTGTCTCTCTCCAGCCATCCAGGCTTCAAGTGAAACAGATTTGTTTCAATTTTTTTTTCCTTTCTGATCAAGATCTGCAGTGGTTGGAAGTGTATTCCTTCTAATTCCAAACAAAATCCTAAATAGTATCTTCATAAATGGTCTCTAAGAGCCTGACAGGTTTGTTTTATGTATTAATTAACTGAAATGGTAAAAGTGTTATTAATGCAATCTGTGATAAATGATAATTAAAGCGAGAGTACTGAAAAGATTTTAGCAAGCTTTGATGGTGTTCTGGGACCAAGATAATACAATGGAAGTGGTCACAAGCCCATAAAGTAACATTTCAAATAGTACCCCCTGCTAGAAGAGTCACATGAACCTTGTTTCTGACTTACTTTTTTTTAGGAAACTGAAAGAAAATAATCTTTCTGTTATCCAGCAGTTTTGGATAAAGAGTACAGTACTTTCTTATTGAAAGATGTAGCAGCACTTCACTAAACCCATCAGAACTCCCACTTGACACTTTAGTGTGTGACATTACCATGAGCAGGTTTGCTGCTGGAGTTTTTGGTGTCTCCTAATAAGTAGCACCATTGTTAAAAAGTAATAACCGTGTCCAAAAGCATCACCAAAAGTTGTGCTGAGGAAAAAAAAAATGTCTGTGTTCTGGTATAATGTGAAAATCAGATTCTGAAGCTGTTAGAGTGGGGAACTCCCCAGTCACGTGCAGGGGTAGACGAGGTGTCTGTTATTAATGAAGAAAAGTTATTGCTTCATGTGTCTGACAGAAATCCTGAGCACAAGGAGAGCTGTGCAGATGAGCATTGCTGACCTGCAGGCTCCACTCCGTGCAAGTGTGGAAAATTGCACGGTCTTGGCTCTCTCCAGGCAGAATTACTCCCCACATCACGACTGTTACGTGCCAAACTTGTCTCTTTCTCTAGAATTTTACCACAACTTGGCTCCAAATTTCCTGTCACCCCTGTGTTTATCCTTCCTTTTTAAGTGTATGAAAACTGAAAATGGAGTGACAGCCTTAAAGTTCTGAGCTAATCTCCAAGTGTAAACAGGGGGAAATTATTCTTAATGAGCCCCAGATGGAACAGGGCATTGTAAACCACTGGCCTTTCTGAATACGAGCTGTGCCTCCGAACAAAGTGTCTGGAGCTCAGTTTCGTTCTATTTTTGTGATAAAAGGTCACAAGAAACACGAACTGAGGAGGTGTCAAAATATCCTTTTGAGCACAGGAGACTGTAGCCCGTGCTGTAAAGCTCTGAGGTAACTCTGTGGCTGTTAGGCTCTCACTGATGCAATTTTCCATGTTTCTCTGCCAGAGCACACAAATGCCATTCCCTTCAGAAAGGCAAGTGGTTATAATAATGCCTGGGAGGTAAAAGGCTAAGTAGGAATTTGGTTTTTTGGAACATGAATTAAAATATTGTCAGTCCGTGAAATAACTTCTCAAGGTGCTCTGGGGAAAATCAGGATGCAACACAGGCACTGCTGGGGGTTTTTTTGTTTGTTTTTGGTTTGATATAGTTAAGGTTGAACAGAGATCAATATTTGATCTAAAAAAGAGAAGAAAAAATAGTGGAGCCAGTGATTAATTACACTTTATAAGGTATTTGAAAATTCACCCCATAACCTACGTCTAATTATATTTTCTGCTGCTCTGTTATTAAATATCATTTAGAATTCACCACCTCCCTGCCATTTGACTTCCCCATCATCTTTAAGTGCATTTCTCTGTGCCAAGACATTTGGATGAAAGCAACCTTTTGGAGTTTCCTTTAACCTGTTATTTCTCAAACAATGAAGTTAAATGCTGATGGGCTCTGGGTCCTATAATCAAGGCAAAGTGATGGAAAGGCATGATTTGGATGAGAGCCAAGAAATGAAGTGACAGATCTGCAGAGAGACTTAATATCTTGGATAATCCTGTAGGAAAGCTGTTAATAGCTATTTAATTCTTTCCATTCACCAATTTTAGGCTCCTGTGATGAATTAAAGCGATTTGGCTTTTTTTGTCCAACAGTTCAGGTGATGCTGACTAGTTTACAAAATGTGCACCAAGTTATAGCCCAGTTTTGCTTGATGCCCCTGATCAAAGGGAAGGACCAAGCTTTCCCAAACCTGAAGGCTTTTCTCCTGTGTGGATTGATGTACTTCTCCTGTCTCGTTTGTCATTGCTGTTTATTATAAGTGCGTGTATGCATGAAATAATGTTAGCTCTCCCATTTTCACCAGTCAGATTGCTCTGCACAGGCTAAATCCCCACTGGTTGTGCTCACAAGGATCTGCCACCTCTGCCAGAGTGCCTGTGAGCTGGGAGAGGGCAGGGACTCAGAGGTGACTGGGACAAGGCTGAATAGAGATGGCTGGGGAAGTCGCGACAGATTGATTCTGTGGCAGAATCACTCTCGTCTATTTGATTTAGCAGTAAAATGCAGATTTTATGTTGTGTTTATGCCTCTACAGCCCCATGGTGGTTTCTGTCCAAGTGACTGCTGTCAGCCTGAAGTACTGCAGAAGTTACTGCTGGTCATCCCAGGGCTACAGCCCCATCTCACCAGGTGTTAATGGTTACAGCATTGCACAGGGCATCACTTGCATTAAAACTCCTCCAAAAATTGCTGGTCATCCCTACTGGTGCTCCTCGTCATTACTGATGGTGGAGGTGCAAGAATTGTAGCCAGAATTTGCTTGTTGTGAGATGCTTGTTGAAAAACACTGAGGTTGCTGCAGTTGAGCACAGCTTGCTGCCAGGACTGAGAACAGCGAGCGATGAGAAGATGGCAAGAGAAGGATCGTAGATATATTTGTGTTTGGTCCCTGAACAAGGAGTTACTTTAACTCAAGTTAGGGTTCTGCTTGACATACCCCACAGTGTATAAAAAAACAGTCCCCTCATCAGTACAACCATCAGCACAGCAAGCATGACCTGCCCCAAACACTGGGTCGGCAGAAACCCTTCCCCTGTTCAGTAGGAATGTGATAAAGTGAACGATGATTTGGCTGGTTAGAGCAGAGGAGGGGCAGGCTGTGCTTTTCTCTGGGAGCTGTAATCAGTTTATCCCTCAGTGCGGCGGAGGATTTGGGGTTGGGTTTTGCCTGTGATGTGGAAAATTCTGCATGTAGTCCAGTAACATGTAAACTGTGCTATTTAATTGTATTTATTATTGCTGAAACCTATTGATGTGGTAGCCTATTGCTGAAATGCTGGGTTGGTAATTGATACTTTTAGCTATGGATATTAATTTTCAAAAAAATACATTAAAATATCCCTTTAGTGGTTAAACAGCTTTTTCTTTCAAAGTTGTGCTGTTTCACAAAGATTCCTGGTGTTTAAAATGCCATCTGGATCCAATAATAGGTCTCAACTGGGAAGAAACTCTTGTATTGCAGCAAACTTACACGCTCAAGAGCCGTAGGAAGTCCCATCCCTGCAGGATCCATAACACAGTCAACATCTTTCCTCCTCTGAAAAATGCATGGCAGTGCTGCTCCTTTGTAATGTGAGAGGCCACTGCTGAGCAGTACAAGGCACCTGCTCCTTCCTAGGGCTGAGTGCACTTTATTCCAGAGTATTTCTGCCAGTTAAAGGAAAGCAAAAGAGCACTTGGAACCAAACAGCATTTTGAAAGATCCTTTTACTTCTGCAGTAACTCTTCTTAAATATACATATTAACAGTTGTCTTGAATAATGTAAATGCTTATCCAAAAGAAAAGGAGTTGCTGAGATGTGTGTGATGTAATGATAGATCTGAATTAAAATCAGACTCCTGCAGCAAGCTGATATCTGCTGCACTTGTGCCCTGAGACACAGTCTGGTGTGTGACCGGAAAAGAGAAAAAGGTTTAGACTTTGCTGCTGGCTCAGTATTTCCCTTAAAGCCTAGAATAAGAAAAAATCTAGAAAGGGCTACAAGATAAATGGAAAGAAACTGGTTTTGTGTTTTTCTTGTATTCGTGGTGACTGTGGTTGCTGGCTGCCGCTCCAGCTTCTCCCAGATTTCTTTTGCAGCTTTTAAAGTAGGTTCATATAAAGCATAAATTGTATGGGGTTGTCTAAAAGTTTTCTTCTGCATTGCAGCTCTTAAACCAGAAGTCAGACCAGTGTCTACAAAGACAACCAATAGCTCCAGATGAGCTGCCCTTGGTGAGCAGAATCCGTTCCCTTCAGGATGTGGGAGCACGGCCCAGTTTGGTGTCACACACGAAATCACAGCGTGAGGGCTGGAGCTGCAGAGTCCAGAGCCTGACTGGATTCTGATTTCTCCCGAGATACACGTGTTCAGCTGAGTGTTTTGGAATTGTTTGCCAGGGTTCAAAGATTTTTTTGGTCTCGTTTCTCTTCTACTCCCACACCCCTCTGTCTACTTAGCCTGGTGGGTATGAGAAACAGTCGCTGAACTGTATTGCTCTCATAACTAAAGGGCCAGTCCAGCACTTTAATTAGAGGATCTCATTTTCTTAATTATGGAAGAAACTCAGAAGCTGTAGTAATAGGGAAAAAAAAATATATTTTTTTAAACTTGTATTATTTTTCTGTGTTGAAATAGAATGCTTAAAATTCAGGTTGAGGTTTACGCCCTGGTTATTCATGTATGTGATATAGTCTACAGAAAGAAATGTATTTCAATCTCTTCACCTTCTTTTCCTTCCCAATTTTGTCACGTTATCTTTCAGCTTTTTATTGTTGCTACACTTAAATATTTTCTTTGACCCACCTGGTTTTATAAAAGGGAGCTTTTTAGTCTGGTAAAACCATGTGACCTTTTAAACACTGTATTGGAGGGAAGGAATAGCTGTATTTAAACATGAAAAAATGAAATGTTCTAGCGTTTCAAGAAGTTGTAGCTTTGCAAAATATAAATAAATGCTACTTTTTTTACCTTCTCTGTAGGGCTTTAAAGGTGGGTTTATGCTTTCATATGCCACAAAATGGAATTGAGTACTATGAGCCATATAGTTGTCCTTCTGCAGCTTCATCTCTTGCATGAAGATTCTCTGATTTTTAAGTGGAAAATGTTGAAGTGATTGTGAAATCTCTGATTTTTCCTAGATCCTACTAGATCCATGATTGCAGGAGCTTTTATCCTGTAGTGTTTTCAGCAGCAGTTAGTACAATCCCATTAGGATGAATGTACCATGGAAGGAAGTTTCAAGAAAAAAAAAAATTGTTTTCAGATGTTGCCTCATTCTGAGGTTGCCTTTATTGCAGTTTTTATTGAGGTCTGTTATTATGGGGCCCAAGTCACCTTTCCTAAGTAGAGACCAGTATTTGTATGACAACCAGAGAAAGAAGGAGAATTCTAGTAAAACAAAATAAACCCTTCTGAAGTCACTGATCCTTTTCAGTATAAACTATTTGGTTACATGGAACTTCAGGCTGCACAAACTGTTTAGCAGCTGGGTTTCTTTTTCTTTTGGATTCACCTGCACCAAGCTCGAGATGCCTGTCAAAATGAGATCATGTTGGTTTTTCCACCTCTGTCCTCGCAGTCAGCTGCACTTCATTTTTACATAGCACTGATCATTCAGTAGCATTAGCTACATTTATTTCCTGACCCATTAGATAAGTTCATTGGGACATACACAGATAATATGACAGAGTCAGAGGTGGGCTTGGGTTGGAAGGGAACTTAAAGACCTTCCTGTTTCACCTTCAGGACACCTTCTGATAAACCAGGTTGCTCCAAGCCCCATCCAACCTGGCCTTGGACACTTCCAGCGATGAGGAGTCCACAACCTCCCTGGGCGACAGGAAAGTTGTGTTCATGAATAACAATTCTGTTGAACCATATTCATTTGGCAGAAAAATAAAACATCTTCAGATGTAACTGACTGCTGATGAAATAACTGTTTTCTGTTCCAGGGTGTCCCAGAAGATTTGTTGTTTTTTTATGAACACCTCCAGAAGGGTGGTGAAGTGTTTCGAGTGAACCATTGCCTCCTGCTCTACCGGTACCATCCCCAGGCTGCGACTCACTCCGTCCTAGAGTAAGCTGGGGTTTCTAGGAGAATTTAAAAGTTGGTTTTATCTTGGATCATAGGCAGCAGAGATGGTGAAATTGTATTGGGGTTTTTAATTGGGATTTTTAATATGTAATATGCAAGGGTTTCATTCTCATGTTTCTTGCCATATGAACCATAATGTAAAAAAATATTTTTTAAATGTTAAGGCTTAATTTCAAAACCAACTGCCTCAATATTTAAAAAGTAAACAGAAACTTGTAATACCAACAAAAATGGTCTTTTGGAAAAAAAAAGAACGAGACCAAAACCAAACCTTTAATCTGATAATGTGCTGCCTTTACATATATTATTTTCTTATTTTAAAGGGTCTGAACCAGCTAAATCAGATAATGAGGTTTGAAAAATCCCTGAGGATGTTTAGGAGTAATTATCTCAGCTGCTTCCTTGCAAGGTGCCTTTGTTGCCTGCTGCCTTTCCAGGGCTGCTCAGCCCCTAAAGGAGGTGTTAAATTGCTGATTCCTCTACATGCTGCAAGCTGAGCCAGAGTTGTTCCTTTCTCTTATGCACTGACAGTAATAAAAAAATTACATGAGTTATACTGTCCTTTAGGAATCCCACGCCAGAATCACAGTGGTAATTAAACAAACTGTTTTCTTACTGATTAATGATGTAAGTACACTTTTCAATCAGTCCTGTTTTTATGGCTTTGTAGAACTGACCAGTAAAACTGAACATTCCTGTGTGCATTTTAGTTGTCCATCCCTGCATTATTGCATTGCTGTACACAGTGTAAAATAAATAAGTCCCATAAATAGCACACTCATGGTTAATGTCACTGCAGATCTTTATAAATACATATATATGTGCATATCTATACAAAATCATTCAAGCAAATAGCACATATGATTTTGATTTTGCAAACAAGCATGAGATAAATTATTTTCCTTTTTATTCATGTTTAAGTTTTTTTTTTTTTCCTCTTTTACTGTGTGATCCTTTTGGCAGTCAGTGACCAACTTTTCAGCCACGCATTATGGGATGCTAAGAGCTCTTGGAAGCCTTTTGCTCCTATCTGTGGGAAAGCATCTAATTCTTGGAAATTAATTTGTTTTGAATTTACTGCAAGCTGTTGCTTATTCAGATCTCCAAGGCTGTGTGGCACAAGCACCCTGAATTACAGCATCCTGGGGGAATGTGGAAATGCTGTGAGCTGTTTCAGATGTGCAGGGTGGATGTCCAATTTGGCGCCTTTCTTGTCTCATTCTAAGAAATCAGGCAAGCTGCTCTTCCTCTTGGCTTCCTGCTGGTACTACTGGGGATGATATTTGGTGTGACTTTCCAAACACGAGGTTGTGCAACAGCTCTTTGTCCTGGCTCATTGCCCTGTTTGTTGCCCAAGTTGTGAAGGGTTGCCCAGTGTTTGTGTGTGGAGACCGAGGTGCGCTTTGAGCAAAAAGAGATTCGTGGACTCACCACAAAGGTTGAAGTTTATAATTTAAACTGGGTCTTGCCTAATTTGCCTCTTGGTCATTCCACCTTATTCAATGCGTGTTCTGGCTTTTCTAGAAGCCTTTTGCTTTATGGTGTGTTTTACTGAGCAGTTTTCTGTGGTGTTTTGCTTTTTGCCATTGGCCTGTGTCATTTTCTAATTTTGAGCTAGCCTAGACCTAGATTTGGAAGTAGCAACTCACCAGCCAAATTAATATCTTGTCTGAGATCAAAATAGTGTTTGTAGGAAAGATGATTTTTAATATTTTTAATTTTTTTATTTTAAGCACTTTATCCCTTGTTTCAGTCTTAAAAACCATAGCAGGACACATTTATACAAAGGTGCATCATTCATTCTTTTCAGCAAAGACAACAGTCACTCGTAGCCTGTGATGGTTTCAGTTTATGTGGGTGTCTTTTGGAACCATTCAGGGGGAAAGAAGCCTCACTGCATTTTCAGACTTCTTAAAATACATTTAAAACTGCTTGGCAAGTGACTTTTGGTTCTTTTTTTTTTCAGTTAGTATGTATAATTGTAAACATTCGTGTGCTTTAGGTCATTTCCTATGATTAGTATCCTTCTGGAACAAATATCTAGAGTTGAGAATATCTGTGAAGCAGGAAACTAAATCTTATATGCATTCTCCCTTACCCTGGAGGCATCAGTCTGCATTATTAAATGTTTTGGGTGCATGACAGAATCTGCATGAAGTTCAGCGTCTATATTTAGATTTCATTAGGTGCATGCAGAAATATGCATGTTCTCATTGTCATTTCATCCCAAGTCTGTGATGGATACCTGCTGGGTTTTGAGAAAGTTCTCTTCAGCTAGGAATTCACAACACGAAATCCCACGTATCGTATCTCTTGGATCTAAATCACTTTATTTGGTGTCATGTCCTAGGGCTGTGAGTACTTAGTGCTGCACAGCCACATTACATTGATGTGGGACCATGTCAGAGCTGGCTTTAGAGTGAGAAGTACTGGAGTAAGAAAGTCTGATGTGTAATAAAAACACTTTAAAATTCATAGATTTTTATCTTGCCAAAGAGGAGAGAAAGGAACTGTATATACAACAATACCTCACTGCGAGATGAAAGTGAGCGTGGAGCGAGGTGAGCAATAAAACGTTGCACTTGTCTTTAGGTAGTGCTGCTCATGGAGACAGGTGGTTGGGGCATGCAGCTAATCCTTGGAGCAATTTACAGGTTTTTTAGTCAAGACACATTTAATATATGTGGAAAATAAGGTTTGTACCTTCTGTCTAAGATCGGGCAATTCCCTTTTGCACAGAAAAGGTGAAGTGCACCTTCAAGGCTTCGGTAATTTCAGATCCCCTGTGCTCAGAACGACTGTAATATTGGTCTGCAGAAATAACCAGAATTACATAATCTATTGAAACCATCTGGTTTCAGGCACTGGAAGCTTCCAATGTCATCTGAGCGAAGAAGAACAGGCATTAGTGTGAAACACACATTTGGCTGTTTCAGAGGTGCTCTGAGGCTGGGTCTCGGATCCGTGGTGAGCCCAGGAATGCCTCCTTCATTTCCTGCACAAACATACGTGGCCAAAAATAGGCAGGGGAGAGGAACAGCGTAACGTATTCCTGTAGAGCTGAAATAAAGATGAGGTCAACTGCATTTTTATCTTCTACGCTTGCGTTTGGCACTTCAGTTAAACATGGAAACTAATGACCTCATTAGATTCTTGAAAAGTAAATGCCATTAACATTGATAGTGTCTGTCTTTCTTAATAAGCCTTTCATGAAAAATAGGCCACAATGCAAACCATGCCTCAGCTAATGACCCGTGACCTGAAGATGAACTCGGACATTAATAGAACTTATTAACAGTGTAAATGTAATAACTCAGTGGGACGATATAGTCCAGCAATTAATAAGTTCACATAAAGTTCAACAGAACAACAGCGGCAAAAAAAAATCAGTTTATTCACCAGAATGGCCAAGGTTCAAACAGGATTTATTTCTGAATTTCCTGTGGATGGTAAAGGCCTTGAATTCTGCGTGCAACACTAGCTGTGAGGGAGCTGTTTTTTCAGCTCTCACCGTGATTATGGAGCTCTCTGTTCCTCCATCTCTGGTTTATCGATCAGGTGAGGTTCACCTATCACACAGAGCTCTCTTATCCTGCCATCAATAACGAGGCCCTGGAAGATGCCGTTCACTGGGCAGCTCCTCTTCCCACCCGGCGTTACCTGAGCACTGCGCGGGGCCAGCACGGAGAGAAGAGGTCAGATTTATGGATCTATAGTGTTTCTGTGGATGGCAATCGATGCCTAAAATTCCAGTACTGCTCAGGATATTGGGCTTGTATTTCTGCATTTCTCAAGTACTTGTACATCTGTCTTTGCTCTGTGGATTCACTTATGTGGCCTCACTGGGGAAAGGCAGTGCAACAATATGGTGAGGTTTGACCGAGCTCAGACATTAAATCATATTGCTTTTATTGTCACATTATCTTTCATTTCAAAATAGGAGTAGAGCAGATGTTTCTTGACTCCTGTATTCAGTCAGTAGGTCACCACACGTTTTTAACAGAGCTCCATTGTTGCATGACTTGGGTGGATGGTCTGGTAATAACTACTTGGGGCTGAGGAACACACGGCATAGTCATTCTCACCCTCTGCATGAATACCCTCGTTTCACTCCTGCAGAATTTTGGCTCCTCTTCTTCCTCCCAGGCTCCATAACTGATGAGCATTGAGGGATCTAAGAGAGATCTTAGGAAAATTATGCAAGCTTCAAGAATGATGTTTCAAGTGGAAATACCTCTAACATTTCTTTTACCAAGTTGTGACAACAAAGTGAAAGAAATCGGGGAAAATAATGTATTTCAAGACTTAGGGTCAAGAAAAAGTGTTAGGATATGGGAACAAATTTGTACAGTGAGAAGAATTTTATCCCACCTTCTGGCTGAGGGAAATCTTGTGAACTGAATACAGGCTTGGGAACGGCACTAAAGGCTACTGCAAATTGCTTACTCTAATCTTTTCTGAGATGGGTAGGAAAAGCAGTCTTGATTTGGGATGATGCAGAGTACCTCCTAGGTTTTGCTGGTGGCTGTGAATATGTAATAATGCATAATCTGAAAATAGCTGTGAGAATCATCTCTGAGGAGTGGTTTGTACAACTTCTAGATCGTTTCAGGCATTTTCTTTAATTACCCTTTGCACGTTGCTACAGCTCCTGTCTGGTGCACCTGCACTGGCTCGTAAAGGATGGGAAAATGGCATTCCCTTAATCCCTCGAGGCAGGAATCCCAGTTATCTATTCTGGAAACATCAAAAAAATGTGGCAAATTAGGTGAACCGGAAACCTGAAGGGAATAACCGAAACTCTCTCCTTTGACACCTGTAAGCTCCCTTTTGCTTCAGCGTGTGGGATTGTTTGTGCTGAGCGAGTTCTCACCAAGATGAAGTCTGTGAGTGTCACTAAAGCTCAGTCACAAATTCTCCCCCCAGTTCTGTATTTATCTGATGTCTCAGCTTGTACTGTTAAAAGCATTTCAGGGTTAACTCAACACTTCAAAGTGTTTGATACAACTTTATTTTTTCATTGAAAACACACAATATGGGGGTGTGAGCTTGAAATGGTTTTCTGTGGGCATTGTCATAGGAATGCCTCATGGTGATGCAAGCAAAAAATCACAGCTGCTGGGTATATTGGCTTCATTGCTACAACCCACAGTAGGTATTTAAGAAAGTTTTTTATTGGTGTTAAATGAAGCTGTCTGACAATATTCTTATGGTTGAACAGCAATCCATTTAATTTGGGGTTTAGTATCTTTCATACCTTTTTATTTCAGAGTGCAGTTCTATTACATGCTTTCCCCACTTGGTTTTTCCAGGATAACATTCATAGGTGAGATGAGTCAGTAAATCTGCTTCAGTCTGAAATCTTCATGGGTGATTAACACCACTGAGGTTTGGTCTGATTGAATTTTACCTCAGCAGGGACTCCCGTGGCACAGAGGCTCCCATGACCAAGACAGCAGCCACGAACTGTGTGGAAGAACCAGTACTGCTGTGCTGGGACATCCATCTCCATGCCAGTGAGAGACATCTTCCCTAAGCCTGGAGGTGGATTGCAGTGTTTGCACTGCACCTAGAAATTAGTTAGAAGTTCCTTTCATGCCTTGTAAGGCTGCCTGATTTTTTACTTTAGCCTTTCTTAATGCTGCAATCTCAAGTGGAAAAGAAACTTGCCGGTGTCACTCAAGCCAACAGAACAGATTCTGAAGTTCCTTTGGAATGTAATACAGTGTGACCCTTCTGAAATCACATTTCAAAGGAAAATCACTTTTAAAACCTTTCCATTTATGTGCAAAGCGATAATCTTCCTTTTTAGAAGCGCGCAGAAGCTCTAAAATTTCTAGTAAAGTGATCCTGGAAAAATACTTGACCTTCATATTTTGTTCCTTTAACTTTCCTTCTGGGAATACAGTATGCTCTAATGAACACGGAAAAAGGCAAGTGTCAAAGGATGCCAGCAGCAGTTAAAGCTTTGCAGCAGGAATGCATCTTGTGGTTGCATTAGAAGAGATTTTTGATCAAATCCAAGAATTTCTTTTCTCCATTAGTTGAAATGCTGGTGCAGAGCCATCATCCTTGGAACTGTGTGGAAATTTTATGTGGAGTGGCTGTTGTGCTTGGGTCCATTTAGTTGTGCATGAAGTCCTTTCCAAGCTGTCACACCGGGGTCAGTGATGAAGTGCTAAGCAGGATCTGGCTGTGCTGAAGTGAAGTGGGGTCGGTGGAGCTGAGGAACAATCCCAGCAGGAGTCCATGTGCCTCAGTCTTCAGACCATAACTCGGGGCTGTGAAGGAAGGATGCAAATAAGCAAATGGAAAATCCTATTTGAAGATTGCCTTAAGTAAGGAGGCACAACCAGGTGTCCATCAGAATTTCCTGTGAAAGAAAGTTACAGCTCAAGGTGCCTTGTTCAGGAGATGTAGGTTAGGAAGATTCATTTGTCAAATTGAGGAAATCAATTTATTCTCTCTGGGAAAGTGTTTAATAAGTTTGGGGTTGGTTCCTAGTTAATGAATATTAAATGAACACTGGAAATAAAGCAGGTGTTTTTCACAGCAGGTAGTTTTCTTGAATCCATGATAAATGATGTAGTCTTAAATATTACTTTATAGGGTAGAACACACACACTCAAACATGAAAAAAAGCTGTAACTGTCCAAGTGGATTTGCCAGTTGGGAGAAGTGGACCATGAACAAACTGCTTTCCTTGACATTGTTTTCTCTTTCTGAGAACCTGTCTTGAATTTGCTGAAGATGTCAGCAGATCTTCAGTGTCTAAGGCTGTTGGATGGGCCCTTGCTGCTGGTTCCAGAGCCGTGGGACTTGCTTGGTTTTAGTGTCACCCTTGTTTTTCTCAACCACTTGGCTTAATTATGTTGTGGAACTTATCCCAAAGATGGAAACTTAAAGGTGTAATTGCACACAGACATCTGCCAGTTTGCTTTTTTTTCCTAAAGTATGTTTTAAAAAGTTTTATGGAGCATACAACTTTTTAGAAGAAAACAAAAAATTCCACTGCTTTTTGTTTCTAGAAATGCAGTTTCTTATGAAAGTTACCTTCAAATAAAGGGACAGTCACATTTGTGTCGTTGCTGAATAATACTTTGGACCTTTTACAGTGAAATCTCTCTTATTTGGTGTAAATTATGTGTGTGTGCAGGTTGGTCAGTGTGAGTTGTGTAACAGGGTGGTTTGTGTGGGACTCTGCAGCTCAGTGGTTGTTGCTGGAGGGTGTCACTGGTTCAGAGCTTTGACACCCAAACACCGCAGTGTAAAGGCTTTGGTGCTGTAGCACTGGGTGGTGCTGGGGCTGAGCTGGGCTTCTAAATCTGTGAGATTCCAACTTCCCATCGGCCAAGGAGAATGGTCACATGGGCACATGAACAGGAGGAGGTCAGCCTGGGTTTAGGAGATGCTTTGCCTGTGTCACTGCAGGGTTCTAGAGCAGTTCATAGTTGAGTACAGGTGTGGGAAGAGTTGAATTTCATTACCACAGCTGCAGCTTTTCATATTCTTCTGATCTGGGAGGGTTCTTGAAAATACAAGTTTTTTAGCTACTGCTTCCTATCTGTCCGAATGGTTTTTGTCTGAGAACTTGCACAGAACTTCTTTTCTACGTTTCTCTCAGAAATTTCCAGTATGATGTTTTGGTGTGAAGTTTTTTTGTATGATGTGAATCACTTTGGTCAGGTTTACATGTAGGTGAGTGTGTACATATGCATACAGGTATATAATAATGCTAGAAGTTCTAGGGGTCAAAATCTGCCTTTTTTCTAACTCTGCAGGGGAACCATCTGGAATCACAGAGTCAGGTTTCTTGAGGACAGAGTCCTGAGCTCCTGGACATCGTTCACCATTTGGAATGCTGGCAAGCAGGGCAAGAAGCTCTACAGAAGCTTGTCACCAGCTAATCGGAAAAAGGTGAGCTGGAAAGTAACATTTGTATAAACCCACTTCTTCTTCACATGCCCCCTTGATGCTTCTAATCTAATGCAGCAAAATTCTCATAAGATATTTTGTCCCCTGAGTGCTACTTGGTAATTAATATAAATTGGGGCAATTCTCAATATTCTGAGTGATGTATTTCTTCTTTTAAAATGCCGTGATACTTTATTTAGAGCTTATGGTGGGTATGGAGAGCAAGAAATCCATCATGTTGCTGCTTGCTGGTAGCTAAGAATAGGTGAGATAGAGCTGTAGTAGCAAGGTACTCAGGGTGAGTAGAGTAACTCTTTGTTTGGGTTGTGTAATACTGAACTGCCTTGTCCAGGATCATCCATACGTGTTTAATATTTGCCCAGTTCCAAAGTGGATACTGGACAAGTCTCTGTTGGGACACAGCCTGGTCGCTGTGACTCCCTTTGGAAAGCTTGATTGCCCAAAAAAGGGGTGTGGTGTGGGCTGAATGGGTGAGTAGAAACTGCTGGACGTGACTGTCCCATTTACAGGCAGTTGAAAATGCTTATATTTGGCAATGGCAGATGTTTCTTGGGATAGATTTGTCCAAGAGTCTAAATACCTTATTTTTATAGCATTTTCTTGTGTGCAATAACTTTGTGTTAGATAAAGGCTTCAGGGCTAATGTCAAATGGCTGTTTCTTATAAAGAGAGCCACAGAACATTCGTTTTATTGCTGAATGTGTTTTTCTTTTCTTAAGAATATGGATGGGAAGACAAAATGACAAATATATATATAAACCTGATTAATGTTGTGGCCCTCAGACCACACACATGTAAAAAAAATAGAAGACATTTGTATACACATAGTTAAAATTACTGAATAGGCACGGGAGACACTCAGACAGTAAATGGACCAAGCTAAAATTGAACTGAATTTCCTGCTTGATATTCCAGTGCCATCCCTCAGTCATTGCCATCACGTGGCAGTGGGTGAGCTGGATGAGAAGATGTTAAATGCTATGTGTCTCCAATCAGTTGCTTCAGTCAGAGAAGCAATTAAATATTGTCCTTTAAGTATGTTCTCTCGGTCATGCAGTGCAGTGTGCAAAAGATTTTGGGGGGTTTATGAAAATATTCTCTTTCATTACTATTTGCTGAGCACCTTTTGGATTTCACTGAGTGGCTATGGCCACTGGGCTGACACTCAACAACCATTGTACTTCTCTCTCTGCAAAATCAGGAAAATTAGTAATAAGTTCCAAGGGAAGAGATGGCAGCTTGTCTGGTAGATTTTTGAGATGTTACAGAAAAAATAGACCATGTTGGGTTTTGTGGTGCTGTCTCACTATCTCAGGTGTTGGAATTTTGTTTGGTTTTGTTTTCTAGCTTTTTTTGTACCAAGCCAAAATGGAAATTGGTGCGCAGGTAGCGTACGTCCACCACCACCTCCTGCAGGGGCTCACTCAGGGCTTCACACCCTGTCCAACACAGAGTGACAACTTAAAGATGTGATAAAAAAGGCAAGAGAAAACTAATATTGTTGGGGTTTTGGCACTTTGCTGCCCAAGACCCCAAGCCCAGCTCCTTTCCTGGGGAGCGAGCTCCACGCCCCGCACACGAGCACCGGCGTGGTTCCAATTAGCGGCATCCTCCCCCTGACCTTTCCTTAACGTTTGCTTTGGCACTGCTCGGCCTGGGATGCTGTTTTGCTTCTGTCAAGGTTACAATTGCACATATTCCAGCGTGGTTTGGTTGGATATTGAAATTCTGCACCGAGCATTAACCCCTGAGTTACCGGGTGCTGTAGCAGACACGTGCCAGGTGCAACTGCATGAGCCAAGTGTGACTCAGTTTGCACATGTGCTGCAGGAAACTGCTGCTGAAGTGCAGGCACAGTGATCCTTAACACCCTAGACAGAGTAATCAAACCATCCCCTCAGTCTGACGTTATCTGAAGTATTCAGGGGCTTTCTCAGTAACCAACGAAGATAAATAGCTTCAGAAAAGGTCTCGTGTCATCCTAAGTGAGAGTAGAGGCTTTAAGGTGGCTGGTTTCTGATTAAATTCACGTTCTCTGTAGTGAGTAAAGCACTACAGAGTATCTGCATCTGCTCAGACTCGTTATGATTACCACTGTGACTTCCTAGCTTTTCCAACAGTGACATCCCAAGTCTGTCCATCTCAGCCAGAACTGACGCTTCAGCGATGTCCTTGTGTTTCACATCAGTCACTGGCAAAAGGCTGTAGAAGTAGGGAAAACATCTCACTTCTCCAAGAGCTATTCAAAGGGTTATGCTGCTGGAGTTTCAGCAAATAAATTCATATAATTTGCAGTAGGTAATTCATGGCAGTTTGCATTTTATCCTAAATGAATAACAGTGAAAGGACAGTAGAGGAACTCCATATTATACTTTTCCTCAAAGATCCGTCAGGTATTTTGTGGCTAATCTGCAACTCCTGCCAAAGACTCTAAAATCCCATATGAACAAAGGTTGTAAATAGTTGTTGCTTCATCCTTTCCAGTCCTAAAAACAATAAAATGCTTTTCCTGTTTCACCCTTTAAAGACCAACTTAACAAGATTTAAGCTTTCATATATTCTTTTAATTATGAGAACACCAGATTTAGTATCAGTTTGAATCTGCAAGTGGAATCTCGTGTTGTCCTGTAAATAAATGGGGGCCCTGAGATATTAATTCATCAATTATGCAAATTAGACGCCTTTAAAACACAATTCCAAAAGTCCCATAGGGCAA
Organism: Oriolus oriolus; assembly: GCA_013400235.1. Taxonomy (NCBI): domain Eukaryota; kingdom Metazoa; phylum Chordata; class Aves; order Passeriformes; family Corvidae; genus Oriolus; species Oriolus oriolus. The sequence continues at coordinate 681,735 of VXBT01003995.1, forward strand.
AAGATGATGTGTTACATCCATATAATTACCATTTTCTCCTCTTGAAGGTCCAGTTGTGTAAAAGTGTGATCTTAAAAGGTCCAGTACCCTTGGAAACACAGGTAACATTGCCAAAATTAGCTGTATAATTGAACTAAGATTTAACTAAATTTAGGTATGCTTTATTTATAAATTTATTATGACAATTAAATTCTATATATTTTTAAATTATTATATATATAATAATGATGACAATTATAATGAGTTTATTTATATACATAAAAATCTATTGAAGTATAAAACCATCTAAAATTAAGTTTAGATAGCTATATTCTGTCTAAACTTAATTTTAGTTGGTTTTATACTTTAGGTCAGTTTAGGCTCCTGAAAGTTTCACATAATTATGCTGTGTTTGACTGCATACTTTTATTGAGCTGCAGAATTTCATCAGATGTCCTGAGACTGACTTTGGCTAGACTGTGGAGTCACAGCAGGGTTGTTTTCTCAATTGGCACTAAGCACCTGTAGGAAATTTGGGACACATACTCCTAGGATTAATAATAACACCCCACCCCAAAAAAACCCCTGCTACGTTCAACTTCTATTATTTTGTAATTTTGGAAAAAAATCTGGACTCTACTAAATCCTCAGGAAGAGAATAAATTCACTTGAACTGTCAGGCTTAGGGTGTGTAAGAAAACATCTTTTTCAAAAAAAGAATGTTTCTAGTATTTTTAGAACCTGGTAAACAAAGCAATTGCATTTCTTATGCTGACGAGGTCTTTGTGGGATGTTTGAAAAGTCCAGCTCTGCCCCGTGCCAAAGAGCATTGTTTCTTAGAAAACAAAATTCAGGCAATTCCAGGAAGCAGCAGCCTGTCTGTGTTCATGCTCACTAACAAATCATTACTTTAGTCTGTTTGGAAAACAGTGTGGATGTGAATTGTGGTTATGTTAAAAGAGAAAAGGACACCTCAGCAATTCTCCCTTTCCCTTCAGCCATCTGTATGGTGAATATTAAAATGATGCTTTGTCTCCAAAGGATTCAGGCAAAAATCCAAGGCTCGGTATTTTTGCTAAACAGCAACATACGAAGAAAATGATTCCACTAGTAGTTTTTTTTATGAATTAATTACCATGATCTCAGTATTCTTAGGGAAATTCTGCTTCCTGGCTGTCCCCTTCTTGATTCACACTGCTGACAGTGGTTCAGTATTAGCATTTCTGCAAGAATGAAGTCAAACAGACCTTTTTTTGTTTAAAACACATCCGTTGTGTCTATAATTTGCAGCTGAAGATGGAAACCAAATGTTTTTTGGGATGCTCCGTGTGCCTGGAGGGTTTCTGAGCTGTCTTGTCTGCTCTTTTATTCTCCATCAAGCTTTAGCTAAAAGGAGAACTTCTGCATTAATGTTTTGTATCATTTCCGATGGCTGAAAATAGTGTTCCAGCGGCTCATGGAAAAGCAGGGGAGAGGACCAAACAAGCATCAGCTCATTAGTGGCCTGGAAACGGTGCTTGTACACAGCCAGGCCATGCCATCCCTCTAGGACAACCCTGGCTGCTGGGGGCAAACAGAAAAGCTTATTTTGAAGGCCCTTTCTCCTGGGTCATCGCCTGTTTAAAATCATCCATTGGTTTCTCTTCACCTTTTTCCGAGTCACCAAACCCTGTGTTGCAGCTCTGGTCCTTCAGCCCACTGCCACAGCCAAGGAATGGTTAAGTTTTGTAGCATTTGAACCACTCTAAAAGATTGTGAGTGGCACTGTCAGAGCCTGGGGTGGGGACATGGAAAGCAAAGAAACAGGAATAAAGGGAAGAATATTACACCCACCTTGACAGTGGAATGGCAACATGAAAGCAGGTTAAAAGCCTCCAGGACAAAGAGAGAGATTAAATTTGAAAGTTTTGGTTAAATCCAGGTATAAAACACCCTAAAATGACGTGGGGTAAATAGAGGCTTCATTTTGGACTCTAGTGAATATTTAATGGCCAGGAAAACTCGCTGCTCTTTCCATTTGGGAGGAAGTGCTTTGTGCAAGCTCTTATTTTGTCAGCACAGAGCTGTGCACACCCAGAACGTGCCTGGCCTAGCTCAGTTCTGCTCTGTAGGGATGAGACTCTGGCAACGAGGTCCCACCCTGTTACCTGGGAAGGCAGGTGTGTGTTGTACATAATGAGGGAAATATTTCATGTCCAGCGTTTAGCAGCTTATTTTGCACGTTGGATTCCGGTGTTAAAATTCTCTGGGGACTTTGTTATGGATATGTGCAAAAGGGGGAAGCTGCTGCTGCTCTCAGTGGAATGGTGTCTAAATGGAATAATGAAATGCATTCTTGGGATTTAAAGATATCCACAGCTTCTGTCCTGGCTCTAATGCTAAAGGGGTGAAATAAAAGCAGCTCCTGATACAGAAAATCACTCAGGTTGTGGCTGATGCTTGCTGGTTCCATGTCATGGCAGAACCTGTTTATGCCTGTGTGTGTCTCTTGTTCTGTTTGCCACTGGCTATTTAAACTTGCATTGTAATGCTTTCAGTAACTTTGTTTGGACATGAATGCCCAGAATTGATTTTGCTTTTGCAGAGATGTATATTAACATGCTTCCGAGGCTTTCTACTAGCTTGAATGAAAGAATTATAAATAGAAGAATTAACAGGGTCACTAGAAGTTTAAAACAGATGTGGGGATTGCATGAGATGTGGAGGGAATGCAGCAGGGGAGATCTGCTCAGGTAGGATTTTGTAGAGTTTGCAGGTTGTCTCTTTGAAGGTGACTCACAGGAGCAGTTGATGTAATGGGGAGGGAGAAGTGTGCAGGTGACCATTTACTGAAAGGGTTTTCCAGTTTTCTGTCAGTTCTACTCAGTTATTCACTCTCCCATGTAAAACTTGCCTCTCGTACCCTTCCAGCTGGAGCAGACCTTGAGAATGGGCTGTGCTGCTGTAACATGTTGTTGTTTTCTGTAAATGGTTGTTACAGACCTAAACCAAACCACAGGTGAAAATAAGATGGGGGAATAAAATCCTGTGAAGATCATTCACCATAAAAGGACATGGTTAAGCTGATGAAATCTTTCCGTTTTTCCATTATGAAATCTGAGTGGAATGGGAAGCGTGAGGAAACATTCTCTGCAGTAGCCAGCAAGTCACACAGGAAACAAACAATGAGTTGTTGTGTAATCAGAGCGGAGCTGAAGCAGGCAGGTAGTCCCAGCTGCACCCGAGGCACTCTCGTGTCATTCCAGCTCCTTCAGTGACTTCCTAGGCTGCCCACTGCGGGAGGATCTGCTGCTCATTAATCTCCTTTTCCCCGGGGAGGTCTGATAGCCCCAGCCTGGCCCTGCAGAGCCCCTGTGTTTATTAGGAAGAGCCAGCCAGAGAAGGGCTTTTATCTTCCTCAAACGTGTTTTCCCCTAGCAGAGATTGTTTCTGAGTAAGTATCTTCTCTCTCGACCTGTGTAAACTTTCTCTCGCAAGGGAAAAGGCGATTTCTCCTTTTCCCCTTACACCACTGCTCATGGAAGTTGCAATCCATATTTATAAAAATGGCTTTCAGTAGTTCCATAGCTTGCCTATAGCAGATACCCAGCTGTCTCCTCCAGTTATGAGCTGAGAGAATTAGCAGTGTTTTTTCCTTCAGAAATTTTGTAATTGTGCAGATTTTTATACAAGTGATGTTCAAAACAAAAACACTTAATAATTTATATATTTTAGTAACACTGAAGTGTGATCTGAGGACTCAGTGGTGTCATACTGTCAGAGGTATTGCCAAAGAGTCATTTTGCTAAAAGGAGAAGGGAGAAAAAAAAAAGCAAATTGAGACTCCTTTATGGCTTTATAATTCATGGTTGCTCACAGGGAGACAGGAGTTCATGTATGGATAGATATTCTTCATAAAAGCTACAAGAAAGAAGCCCATTAGTGCAGGAAAATAAATAGGTGTCTCTGGGTTTATCCTGATAGTGTATAAAGTAAATAACTCACATAAGCCTGATGCCCTGACTTCTCCTTATAGGATAAACAACTGGGCCTAAGTCCTGTATTTAGGCTCCAGACATAGCTTTGCTTTAATTGGAAAATAAATAGTGTGTGTCAGAGAAACAGTTGACTTACATTTTGGCCACCCACATGGTGTGCAGCCTGGCAGAAAAATTGCCCATTCAAGTCTGACCTGTTTTATACTACTGCAAATATCAGATCTGAGCTGCCTGAATCCATTGAGAATTACACAGGGAAATACCTCAGTGAAAACTAAGAAAGGTTCAAGTTCTTTCCATCTCCCAAGGGAAGTTTGACACAGGCTCACCTGTGTTATTTTTTTCATGGAGGGATGTTCAGGGGGCTGGGGGGTCACTGTGGAAAAGGCAGAGTTTTCTACACCCAGGAATCTGAGTGATGGCCCAGGGTGAGAGAGAGGATTGGAATGAATCTATTTAGTGATACAAGAACTGTCTCTGGACAGAGACTGTTTACAAGGGGATGTAGTGACAGAACAAGGGAAAATGGTTTTAAACTGACAGAGACTGAGATTGGATATTAGGGAGAAATTGATTCATGTTGAGAAGTCCAGGCACCAGTCAGGGGTGTCTGTTAACTGTGTTATAACACGCTGAGGGTGAACAGTGACACTTCCCAGCACAGGTCTTGCAGCTGAATTCTCAGTTACTGACAGAGAAATGTAAATAGAATTTCACTTCACCTTGTGTCATAAGTTTTGGTGTTTTATTTTGGTTTTTATTATCTATAAGAGCATAAGCAGCTTCAAAAATACCTTCAATTATTGGAAGGTAAGTTAACATACTGGACTGTATTTGTTCCTAGAGCTCTGTTGGGTTGGCATTGAAAGCATATCCTGATAAATATTGTTTATTATGATCACAGCTTCCAGGACTGTAAAACACAGGTGGTAGAACTGAGATTTGCTGAATATTGGAGAATTTTAAAGGTGGTTAGCACAGAATGAAGAGATCACAGCTGGGGAACTTCTCTTCCCACAGTGACTTCTACTTGATTCCCTTCACACACACACGTTTATATATATATTTATACATGTGTATATGTGTGTACACATCCACACCATCGGATTTTTCAGCTACAATAAAGCATTGCTGTGGCCATGGAAATCGGGCCAGGGGTGTAAGGTGTATTAACCTGTGCAGGGGCTGCTTGGGTGTGTTACTGTCCAACCCAGCTGCACCAGCCACAAACACCTTGTGCAATGTCCAGGACCTTCCTGAATTCCCTCCTTCCTTCCTCTTTCCATTCCAGTGCTGACACAGGGTTAAAGTCCTGAGTGCCATCCCTGCACCGGCATCACCCAGAGCAAAACTCTGGATCTGTGCCTGATGTGATTCCTCACTCACAGCCCCACCGTGGAAATTTCATGTTCCCTTCATGTTCTGTTCTTCCTTCAGTGCCTGTTTTCAAGCAACCTCTTCTCCAGCTCTGAATTCCTCTCTCTGAGGGGTTCCCAGGACTGTCCCTGCCCACCCCCTCCAGTTCATCAGCTCATTTCCCACGTGGGTTTGGACACTGGTGCTTTGCAGCCTTATTTGCAGTCCCTTGATACTTCTGTTTGCATTCTCTTGCCACTGATGTTTAATGAAGGAAGTGATACTGTGGCATTAGAAAAACAGTGTTTCCCTCTACATAAACAGAATGAGGTCACTTTAGGTAAAAGAAAAACCATCTTAAATCACAGGAAGAAAATGTGTGAGAGAGATTTTAGACACGGAAAGGGAGCCAGCCTTTTCAGCCTTCTCTGACTTAATAAATTAATAAACAGCTGTTTGGCTTTTCAAATTTTCTCAGCAGTAAGTGTTGTTAATCAATTTTTAATGGAGCAATTAAAAAGATATGAAAGCTGCTATCCAGCTTTCACCAGAATAATTGATTTCTGTACGACCTTAACTATCTCAACTGTTCTGCTTCAGCATAAGAGCTCCATGTAGATAATGTGAATAGATCCAACGGAAGTCAGAGGAAAACATAGCCATGTTTATTTTAAAAAGTCTTCCAAAATGTTCCTGGCAACCCAGTGGCTCAAAAATAAGGCCACTGTGTGTTTTAGATGGCAGGCATTTATTCTGCCTGCATATTTATGAGGAATGCAAATAAAAACCCATCTGAAATATCTGGCACCCAGGGCTGCAAATAATGCTTTCATAACTCTAGTAAGAATAAGCAAAACGAAGCGGTAATTATTTGTGTTTGAACACCAGATCTGCTGAACTTTTCAGTTGAAAAATACAACTCCATAACCATAGGAATTCCCAGATTTGGCGTGCTGTGCCTTGGAAGTGAGGCAGCTGTTGCAGAGCACGCACAGCAGTGGTGCAGCACCACTGTCCTGAGGTGTCTGGGACAGCATTCCATGCTTGGGGCAGACAGGAAGAGAGAGGTTTTCATTATATCTCATGTTTAGTGGGAGTGCCAAAACGAGGAGAGTGATCTTTGGGTTGAGTTTCCTCCCTGAGGATGAGGTTGGTGGTGTTCTCGTAGGCAGTCAGTGACTGAGATCACCTGTGCTCCTGTGCACAGTGTGCTCATGGACAGCTGCAGGGTTTTCCCAACTCCTTAAGATTCACCCAAAGAGGATTTAATAAGTGTTTAAGGTGCAAAGGAGGCCCGGGGTGCTTTGCCCTATTCATGTGTCCACTCCCATGCCTGCAGCATTGCTCACAGGGATACATTGCAGGTGAAATGCTGCTGTTGAAACATTCTGCTTCTCTGTTCCAGGTAACTGCATTTTGTGATGTTGATGAAAAGAAAATAACAAAAGGATTCTACACTTATGAGGAATCTGGGGTGAGTTATAACCACTCTTGCATTCTTTATTGTGATCTGGGGAGCGTGATGAAGGAATTTGTCACCGATTTTATTTGTTGTGTAGGAGCTCATTTTGGTAAAGAGGCCGTGACAGAAGATTGAGGGGCTGGGAATGGACATGGGAATGCAAACTGGAGCCTGAACTGTCAGCTTCACACTCAGTGAAGTCAGTTTAGAAAGACAAGAATACATATTCTGAAAGGATTCTGGTGATGGGGTAAAACAGAGTCTTCACTGACAGGTTCGTCTTCTAAGTGGGAGTAGAATTTGGTTTATGGTGGATAAAGGGAAGGAACCCTCAAAACTGAAAGATTTCCAGCAAGTTATCTGGTGGAAGTCCCAGCTGAGCATAAGCCATTTAACAGTTCCTACCAGGAGGGAAGGATCTTCCTCTGTCTCTGCTCTTGTGCCTGCTCTGATGCTCTCTGATGGCACAGGAACTGATGCAGCTCAATAAAATAGCAAAAAATTAACCAAAAAAAGAAGGAACGTAGTTTGTTATGGGACAGGCTACTGAAGCTGCATACCTTGCAATCAGATCAAAGAGGGAGTTGTTTGGGAAAGGGCTGGAAGCAGAACTTGGAGGTGAGGAGGAAGCAGTGGAGCAGCGAGACCTGCTCCTCTCAGCAGCAGAAAGCTGCAAATTCAGATTTGGTGTAACTTCACACAGTCGCACTGAAATGTGGTGGGCACTGAAACAACGGGCAGAGAATGAGCAAGGTCTCTTTAGCATCAGTGCTCAACATATTTTTTTCCCCTTTTAAGAGTTTAGCAGCTCCTAAAACCAAGCTGGCGAGTAACCTTTGTGCTTCTGTACCCCTTCTTCCTGCAGGAGAGACCAAAACCAAAAATCCCCGTGTGTCACTTCAGGGACGCGGCTCCGCCGTTCGTGATCTGCGTGAAGCTGGTGAGTTCCACCTTTGGCTTCATCTGCAGGAGCAGCATTTGCTCCTTAGCAAAACGAGTTTCTGTTTACAGTAGTGGCTATGCAGTTGAAAGGCCTTTTTTATCAAACTGATTGTGCAGGGTATTTTGGGGATTTAAATCAGGGTTATTAGGTAGAATTAAGAATAAGAAAAGGTCTGTGAAGGAGATGGATCTGTTGAATTTCCTTGCCCAATACCAAATAGACCCCAATGAGCACAGCACTCAGCCTCCTTTGGGCCAAGTATTTTGCAGCTCCATGTATGGCAAAGGCTTTGTTTTTCTAAATCAGACCTTAAAAGCCATTTTGTTTGGCCCTGCCAGCTCTGGAGCATCTTCTGTGCCTGTGGTAACTTATTTCAACTGGTTTAATTGCCCTGATGACATAATTAGAAGATGATAACCAGCAGTTCTTTTGCTGTTATAACACAGAAGCTTTAAAATGGCAAATACACTGCAGTGGTGAACACTAATAATAACCCCTCTGACAGCAACTAAAACCTGCAGCTCCACACAGCACTGACATTCTAACACTGTGCTGGATCTCTTCAGAGGTGGATTAGCTGAATCTCCTCTCCTCTGCCTGCTTTTAACTTGGCACTCCCAGCCTCCTGATCAGCTGTGAGATCGTAACTCTGGGCTGTAAAGCCAGGCTGAAAGTGCCTCGGGGCATTATCTTGTACTGCTGGTTGATAAACTCTTGGATCAGCAAGTACTATCACAACTAATTTAATTTTTCATACTGCATATAATGGTGGGTGGAAGTCCCCAGACAAAACATCTGTGCAACCTGTTCTAAAGCACATTTAATCTGTGAAGCCCTTACAATGAGACTATTATACAACATCTTGTCTGCAAACTCTGCTCTCTGACTTCAGTTGGGATTTCTGTCTATTTTTCCCCTCATGGCCACTGAGCATTTTCTGCTTGCTTATTCTTTACCAACCTAAGTTGATCACCATTTTCTGAAGAAGGAAGTGTCCTTTAAGGGCCTTTATTGGCTTTTATTTTGCTGTTCATGGTAGGGGATTATTTTTCCTTTTGATACAGACAAAGCCTGCATGTTTCTATGCAGCTCTAGGAAGGTGATTTTGGAGATTAGATGTTTATTAAGTGGGTTGTTTACAAGAAGTGACTCTGTTGGCCACATACTTGGAGCAGCGTTGGCTCATTTATTTTTTCAGGCAGTTCCTCCCTTGTGAGCACGGGCATGGCTTTGGTACCAGAGCAAATCCTTCTGGAAGAAGCAGGCATCCTCTGATCTTTGCTCAGTTTGTATTTTATAATGGCTTCACAGACAGCTGGAGCTGGAATTCTGCTCCATGTGTGAGTTTTTGCTGAGGAGAATGGAAGTGTGGCTTTAGCTGGTCAGAGCAGCGTGGCCCTGCAGGGCCACTTCACCCAAGGGTTTGTGCTCCGTGTTTGCTCTCACTTGGAGGTAAAAGCAGAATGCTTAGAAGTGCTGCATTGTGCCCTGGCTTGGCTTGGATTCCAAGGGCTGGAAATGAAAGGGATTTTTATTTTTCTGTCACAGCAATTAAACCAGTTTGATTGCATAAAGTTTTCAGAAAATCTGTGGTTACATCTCTTCTTGTACAGCCCTGCCTGGTTCTTCCTGTGCTCTGGGAATGAAAGATTTGTCTTTAACTTTCCCACTTAATTTAGCATCTGGTCTCTTATGTATTTTTTTAACCCCTCTATAAAGCAGGCTATTTTCTCCAGCTCCTTCAATTCCAGTTTCAGTGGGACTCCATTTCTCCAACTTCCCATCCTGAACATTCACAGTTAAGACTTCACTCTTGCTGCCCTGGGCCAACCCCACAAACACGAGCAACTGCTTTATACCCCACCTGTGGTGTTGTCAGCTTTAATTTTGGGGTGTTTTTTTGGTGACATTCCTTAAGAGCAGTAGAATTAAGGATTCCTGGAAGACCCCACTGCTCAGGAATGCTGAAGTTGCCCTGTTTTCTTCATGGCATCACTGAGATTGCTCATGGACCAAATGTACCCAGTTCCTGCCCTGCTAACTTCACTGGGGCTCCAAAGGAAACACCTTTAACTCTGCAGAGTACTTCAGCTGCTCGATGAAAGGCTTGTTTTATCAAACAAGCTATCAGTGCTCAAAATCTACCCAAACCACTTGTTTTGTCAAACTCACTGCCTTGGTCCATTTTCTGCCAATGTCTGAGGTAGCAAACAGAAGAGCAGAGCTGGGCTGAGCAGCACAGGAGGCTTCAGGAATTGTCTGATACCCCCCCCATACTGATTTGAACACCAACTTTTCAACATTCTCTCAATTTTTAAATAGAGACTTTCCTGAGCTTTGGTTTATTTGTTTAGATCTGCAAATGGGACTTTCTTCTGTGGCCTGAAGAACCAATAACCCAAACCTGTTACAGCCTGAAATGAGTTTGATCTCATTTTCTGGTTCTTCCCTCGCAGGATTTGACAGGTGGAGCCTTTGAAACAAACCTGGACATGCTGAACCTGAAGGAAGGGACGGATTATTATCACTTTAGCTAAACCAAGGTGAGGCAGTGCTACTGAAATGTGCTGCTCTCTGTGTCTCTGGCTGCAGGAAGAGCAAACTCTTCAGGGGTTTAGAATTTTTTAGCCATTTGTGCTTCATTAATTTAATCTTTGGGCTGAGTAACCCCTTTGTAAGGGAGGCCATAGTTACACCATGGGTAATGCCGTGTGCTCAGTTTGACTGGGAAATTGTGTTTCCAATTTAAACACCCACCAAGCACAGGCTCAGGGCTACCAGAGCACTGTTCCCATGGGGAAGCCTCGGACATGGCTCAGGCAAAGCCTGAAGCGCTGCAAGCGCAGAGTTTTCTGTCACACACTGCTTGGAGCCCTCAGCCCTTCCCTACTCCCAGCACATTCCCTGCTCCCAGAGCAGCTGCTGGTGTTTCCCAGGGCTCTGCAGAGGGCCAGGGCTGGTTCAAAGGGAGCATCCTCAGCTTTGGGGCTGTGTGAGCAGCACAGCTCAGTCTGTGGCAGCAGCTGGCAGCCAGGAGAGCCCACGTGCAGCTCCTCACCGTTCCACTGCTCCTTCTCCCGCTGCAATACTCGGGCTGTGCCAGCACAGCTTGTGCTGTTCTTGCAGCAGGGACCTGCAGGTGTAACTTTACAACCCCAAAGTCTCTCAAGAATGTTCTAGAGTGTGCCCTGTGAGTGGCAGTGTAGCAGCACAGGGGCTGTGGGTGAAGGAGCATTTCCTCCTGGGGTGTGTGCAGCACGTGGCCAATGTCAGCTCTGCTCAGTGGGAGCTCAGAACCATTGCATCAACAGCCAGTGAAGAACCCTGAGCTCCACTAATTCCAGCTGCCAGTCCAGCTTGCAAGAATTCTTAAGAAGTATTTAGTAATCTCATTTAGAGTTACTTTCTTCAAAAACAAGCAGAATCTCAGCCAGCCAGGTTGGAGCTTTGGAAGTGAACGCCTGGAGTGTGCAGCAGATACTTCACAGAGAAATTGGCTTGGTTTTAGCTTCTCTGCCTGAATTTTTCCTTCCTTTCAATTTTGTGGAGATGTGTCTAAATACACACACAGCCACTGTTCCAAGTGTTGGGATCCTGGGATTTAATTACAGCCATAAAATAACAGTGTAATTACAATATGATGTGGCCTGTGCATCTGACCTCCCTGCCACACTGATCTCACTAAAAATCAATGTTGGAACCATTTCATTTTGTAGGGGGTAAGAAATGGGCTGGATTCCTGGCAGCTGCTTGAAGAACTGACTCACCTTCTTCAAAACTGAGTTTACCACACAAAAACAATTTGTCTGAATTAGTTACATAAAGAGAGTCATGAGAGGCTTTGACATCAGCTTTTTTTGTGTTACTGTGACAGAGGAATAACAGACTTCTCCACAGGGACACTTGATGCTTGGGATGACTTCAGCATCACTGAGTGTTCCCATTCTTACCCCTGGAAAATAAATGTTGAAGAGACCAGTGCAGCAGGCCAGGTTTAATTCTCGGTGTGTGTACAAGCACGGGCTCCGTTCAGTTGGGGAAGTACAAACCACTGACACCAAACCAGACAGCTCAGTGTGACAGAGCATGGCAAGAACCTGCCAGACAGCAACATTAAAAACTGAAAACAAGGAATTTTGGTTGTCTTCCTGTGACACATCTGTGCTTTCAGACAGGCTCTGCCTCTTCTGTCCAGCAGTGCAGTGCTCAGCTCTGCTGAGCTCCAGCGTGTGGGGATGCCACGGCTCAGCCTCCTCCCATCCCAGCAGTGCAGGAACCACGAGCTCCAGGACAGCCCAGCAGCCAGGGCCTGCTCCTCCTCAAGCTGAACTCTGCCAGAGAGAAAGGAAAAAGACAGGTCACATGGAGCAGGCCTGTGGCATCACTGTCCTGGCACTGGCCCAGCCACGTCATTCAGTCACCTGAACAGAAAATACAGGCATAAATTTTGTTTATGCCTGTATAAACAGTTTTTGTTTTAAAAAACAGGTCAGTTTTTGTTTTAAAAACAACAACTTGTCTGGGCAGGAGGTTCAGACTTTTTGTTTTCCAGCATTATAAAAATGTTAGTTGAGGTTTCTTAAAATTGTACTAAAAGCAGATGGCAAAAACTGGAAAAGAAGTAAAGAAAGTGCTGTGGGGCAGCAGGAGGGCTTAGAAGGGCATTCATAGATGTCTTAAGATTGGGTCTTTAAAGAAAGATAAATATTTATACATACCCAGTAACACACATTCTTTATAACAGCAAAAAACCTCTTCTAGAATCCCTACCAAAGCAGAAAGTTCTGAAATTCTGAAATACTGAGGTGATGGGCAAGTCCAAACTATCTGCATTGGAATGATGTGGGACCTACAGCCGGATGTGTCACCTGTCTCCCTGTGAATGGGTTCTTTTCTATACTTTATATATATCATATAGATATAAAAATACAACATATAAAACATAACATAAAAACATATAAAAGTATACATTATCTATATATAATATATATACACCTTATGGTTTTGTATCCCATTCATCCACAGAGGCAGTGCTGCAATCCTGTGGTTTGCACACCACCTCATGTCATCAACTTGCTGCTGAAATTGAGAAGTTTCTGTCTTTTCCCTTTCCCCAGGAGGGGCAGAGGAGCAGGGGCTGCAATGCCCCATCTGTGGCTGGAATGCTCTCCGGAACCAGGCTGGAGGGGCCTCAGGCAGCAGCCCCAGCCCTCCCACGTGTTCTGCAGCTGGCTGGGAACATCCTCACGGCCACATCCACCAACAAACCCCGCCCTGGAGCCCATCCCCACCTCACCTTGGGCACCAGCTGGGGTCTGGGCACTTTGAGGAGGTCACAGAGGCAGTTGCGTCTCTCCCTCACCACGGGCAGTTCTGCTTCCCTGGCGGAGGAAAGGTTGGTTCCAGTTAATTCAGACTCATCCTCACAGCTCCTGAAGTGATCCACGCACCCTGCAGCACCGTGGGGATGTCCTTTCAGCACATTTCAAATCGCAGGAGTTTTTGTTGGGTCACATTTGAAGACTAATGGGCCATTTTTGTTCCCTCCAAAGCCAGATAAACCACAAATACACATCACATCTGCCCCAGGTAACCACTTGCTATTAAAATGTCCAAGACTATTCTTTTACAGAGTTTTACATTTAAAAACCCACTCATTTGTACAACCCTTTGATTAGAAGTTCACTAATTTATTCTCTAAAGTTACTGCATTTGGAGAAGATTTTCCCATCCCCTCTATAAAGAAAAAGCAAAAAAGGGCAAGTTCGAAATAACTTGAACTTTTTTTTTTAACACACCTTGAAAAATTTGTCTTATTTACTACTGGAAACTTTCCTGTGGTTAAACAAAATGTATTATTTATAGAGTAATTTGTTTGAACTCTACATGACACAATTATATGATAAAAGTCTCTGTAGTCTCAAGGAAAATACGTGTATCCCAGTAATTACCATATTTCTTCAAATTCTCATTTGGCTTCCTGCTGCTGGTACTTAGGGTAATTCAGAATTTAGACTGATTATTTTAGCACTGAGAGAGCTTGAGGAAAACAAGCAGCTCACTCTGACACTCAGCAACAACTTCAAATCTGTTCTTCTGTAAACACCTCAAATCCACCAAGATAAAACAATTAAGTTTTGAGTAAACGAGCTCTTTGTCTTTCATCTCAGAGCAATGGCCAGAGCGCAGCAGGGTACTCAGGGCTTGCTCCAAGCCAGAATAAGCCAGGCACACCCTAAAAATGACAGGGTGAAAGCAGAATATTTATTTTTCTGGAGCATTTTCCTGGGGAAGGATTTTGCTTTGATTTAGTAACCCAGTTGTTTATGAGCTGAGCTGAACTGCCACTGCTTTTCCTGCACCACTGTGAATGTTGGCCCTGGAACCATCCCTTGGTGACAGCACTCAGCTCATCCTGCTGCACAGGGTCTGTTAACAAACTCCTTATGCAATTCCTGAGCAAGCCTGCTCTTAAATGCACTGAATCACACCCAACACAACCCTGAACTTCCACGTGCAGTTAAACAAGGAACTGTAACCACAGGCAGAATTGCTGGTAACCACTCCTTCAAACCTGAGACTAATTCTGCACTGGAAAATTCAGAAAAAGAGCAGCAGCCACCCCTCATAATGATAAACTTAGCTTTCTTTTCACAAATATAAAGTTATTTATCAGCCTGCCCAGGTGATGGTAATGCACAATGCTAGAATTTGCAGAAAGGGGAAAAATCCAGTGCCAAAATCCTGGTTCCCTGCTCCTGGCACTGCAGAGGTGCTCATGGAATGATTCCTTTGCTCTAAAAGTCACTGGGTCATGCTCATGGAGATCAGGACCCTCTTCCCCTGCCCTTGGAAGAAGTACAGGTAAGAGTAGGTAAAAAGTGAATTACATTCTATAAAGTGGTTGTTTAATTCATGCCATCCTGTGCCTGGGAAACATCTAAACTGCTCCAATTCCAAATCTCTGCTTGAATACAACTCTTGTAGCATGTTGAGTAATTACATTTCATGGGAGATTTGAGCTGTTCTGCTAATTCTGTTGTTTTCCAGCTTGCAGAGATCCTTCCTTTCCCCAAATCCTGCCAGTGCTCATAAATGCCAAGAAACTGTCCCGTGCAGTTGAAGTTTGACTGTTTGCACAGCCCAGTCTCTGGTTCATGGAAAACTTCCAAGATTTCCTGCCTTTTTATGTTGTTAGAAAAATATGGGTATTTTACTTTATCTAATGGTGATTTTCTACATCCCCCTTCCAGTGGGAGAGTATCCTGGAGAGCTCTTTAGAACAGAGGAATTCCTTGCAGCAGTGCTTTGTGGCCTGGAAGCAATAAAGAGCTGAACCTACGCTATCGCTCCTTACGCTTTGCTCCCCCCCCAGCTTTCAAAGGCACTGCATTTTATTAACCCCAGTAAATGTTAACGTTTATTTCAGCTCCCCCTGCCGTGGGGCAGCGCTGCACGCACCAGTTGGTGTCGCTGAGGATGGCCATGGCCTGGTCCACGACGGCCGGGTCGGCCACGTCGCCGTAGGTGAGCAGCATCTCGTACGCCTGGCTCGCCGTCGTCTTCCGGATCTGCGGGGAGGGGCAGCGTCAGGAACCAGCCAGAGCCACCCAGGCTGCTGAGCCCGAAGGGACCCACCAGCATCACCCAGTCCAGCTCCTGGCCCTGCACAGGACCATCTCCAAGAGTCAACACCCTGCGCCTTAGAGCGTTGTCCAAAGCAGCCTTCGCTGCGTGCCCATTCCCTGGGCAGCCTGTGCACTCCCCCACCACCCTCTGGGGGAAGAACCTTTTCCTGATGCCAAAACCTCCCCTGACACGACTTCAGGCCATTCCCCAAGTCCTGTCACTGGTCCCCACAGAGGAGAGATCAGTGTCTGCCCCTCCTCTTCCTCTCCCAAGGAAGCTGTAACTGCGATGAGTCTCCCCTCAGATTCCTCCAGCTAAACAGACCAAGTGCCCTCAGCTTCTCCTCAAGGCCCTTCACCATCCTCGTGGCCTCCTTTGGATGCTCTGATCCATAGGGAAGAGCCCAGTGCTGTTACTGGTACTGGTCCCTCACACTGGTGTCATGGTGGACACCGAGTCCACTGCTGCCTCTGACAGGGATTTCCTGCAGGAAGGGCCCTCATGTCTGCGCCTCAGGGAATTTCATCTCAGCACCTCAGGGAATTCCTGCTCCTACACTCGGTGCAGTATTTCCCATTTGGAAGGCCACAGGTCTGTCCCTCACAGAGAATGAATTCAAACATGTGAGACTGGCCCAGCTGGAAAGGGCCCAGCTTTGCCAAAGGAAGGCAGAGGAATTACAGGGTTATTTCTGCACTAGCAGTGCCCAGTCAAACTGACCCATCTGTAAAAACGAAACACATTTGTGATGTCAAATACCAATAAACCAGGGAATTGAAATGATCTCTCCCCATTTCTTACACTGTATCCCTTCAGCAAAGGATTCCTCATGGAGCAAGTACACACAACATGGAAATGGAACAGAAACCTGAAGTACCAAACTTTGCAGAGTCAGGGCTCCCAGGTTTTGTGCAATGAAAAAAACCTAACCCCAAGGCTTCCTAAGCCAACACAGATTTTAAAGGACTAAAACAATCTCATCACACAGATGATCTATTGTACATACTCAGATTTTTTCAGGAAATAAAAGGTTAAAAGTCTGCTAAACCTTCCTGCACTGCACCAGCTTTTGTCACACCTGATAAAAAAATGTTTATTTTTCTTGAACCAGCCCTATTCCTGTGCTGCTGCTCTCAGAAATGTCACAGAACCGACAGTAACTCCTCTGGGTTGGAGCTTTCAGCATTAAATGGTGAACAGGTCTTCCCTGGGCTGGGGGCTGTGTAACAGGAACAAATGGCTGAGGCACCTGAGTGCTCCCAGTTTAACCAGTAAGGCCAGGAGGTGGAAGGGCAGCACGTGTGGCACAGCCAGGCACGTGGCAGGCAGCCAGCAGCCTGTGTCAGGGGGCAGCACTGCAGAGAGCAGATCCTTGAGAAATAAAGCCTGTTCTATACACTAATACCTGCTGAAGAGAATGCTGCTTTAACACACTTTAAATTATTTTTCATTTCTAAAGTATTGTAAAGAATAGAGTTGATAATCTGCAAAGTGTTCAGTACTTACTATAGGAAAGGGATGGCAAAGGAGGAGAAACAACTGGAAGAAAACCTTCTCTCTCATGTCTCCTTGAAATTGAATCAGGCCACAAAACCTAGAAAATATCAGAAAAAAAACCCAGATCTTGTGTTACAAGTGCACAAGTACATTTTGAGGACCAGGATGAAGATGGACATTGGGAAAAAGGTGGGGGGAAGCTCTGCTCTCTACCAAGAAAAAGCAAATTATTCCCTTTAAGCACCTTTAGGAATATAAAAATCTTAAAAGTTGTTCAGTTCTATCAGATCCTATGTTTCTCTTCAACCATCCAAAACTGTGAGACTCTCACAACCTTCAAGCACATGTATTTACATGAACCAAACCTAACTGTTACATCTGGCAAGTTAAATATTCTTCACTTTCCAGGAGAAAAGATTGATTTCATGAACTCACACTCCTATGCTGGAGCGAAGCTTCCGGATGTCTTTGGATCTTTTGATCTCTTCCTTACAGAGGGTGAACAACTTCACTGGGAAGGGATGGCTGAAAATGGGAAAGAAAAAAAGATGAGCAGTAGGTTTCAGCAGAATTTCAAAGACATTTAATGATCGTCAGGATGCCAAACTTACATTCCAAGGCAAGGAAAGACACACTGCAGGGTGGTTTTTGCTTCCCCCCCAGCAGCTCAGGAGAGTTTGGACATCAGGTTCCTGGGCCTTTCATTTTTTAACAAGGGAGGGAAGAAATTATTAATTATTTACATTGTTCCTGTCTGTGTGCTGAGGAGTGAATTCCTTTTAGCCAGTGCAGGATAACTGGCTTGCCATGGCTTGTGTTTAAACAGTGTGGTATGATCAGAAATACCACGTCAGGAATTACATTATCCTACAGCCAAATAAAAGTTACTTAGTCTGTGTGTCATCATGGTCATTCCCTAAGGTCTCCAACCAAACTTTACATAAAAGGGGTTGAATGTTGTTCTTAACTACTGCACCATTTCACAGCCCAAATTCCTTCCGTGATTCCAGACAACGTAATTAAACCCAGGGCTTACAGTTCTATTACGTGTACAAGCCATGAAGCCATCTTTAAATATATTTAGCAAATTCTTTTCTTTTTCCACACAGTCTGGGAAACGTGATTCTCACAGCTCTTTCCCAGACACTCGTACAAACACAAGTACTGTTAGTTATTCCAAGGATCTACTAAAGAGAAGGGAAGAGGGCCTAATGCTTTCATTTCAGTTCGAATTATTTAATCTTTTACTTGCTACACTCAAGGCTGAAGTGCCATAGGTGCAAAAGAAACTATTTCATATTTGTCTAGTGAGCACAATTACTTCTAGGCTGTGTATTTTGGAAACCTCACTGCACTGTGTATGGAAAACAGAAAGCAAAAATAGTAACATTCATTTTCTGCTACCACAATTCAAAGCTATGGATAAAAACTACAGAAGAAAGCTGGGTACTGTCATCTTTTGAAGGGCAGAACATTTAAAATAAGATGTTTATAGGAGTGCCAAGATGTTTTGTTAAGGTAATGTGACTTGCTCTGCAGAGTTTTCCAGACAAGAGTTAGTGGTTTTTAATGACTCTTGAAAAATTTGTAACAAAATCCTGGCACCTACTGGCAAATAGCGACCTGTTTGAAAAAACTGAGCAGCAAACCATGGTAAACCAAGGTAAAGAATTCCACACATGGAGGGAACAACAGACATCTGCAGGAATGAGTCCGTGTGTGTCCACAGACATGGACTCATCTGGGTGGGTGAGGGCAGAGCTCTCTGAATGCTGAGGTTTGTTTTGTCTTACCTTGGTGGAATTTCTCCTCCTCCCACCCCAATTGCACAAAGACCCTGTGCAGACAGCTAATTGCAATCCCTGCAGTGCGTGCCTGGCTCTCAGCACAGGCCAGGCAATACAGTGAATTAGGTGAGATTTAAACCAGTTGAACAACAGGGACATCGCTGAGAAGGGGAGCAACAAAGAGACCAATTGAGCATCTGGAATAAATTTAGAACATGGAACCTCATGAGCAGCATTCTGCGTTTAAAACAGATGCACTTTCCTTTCTGTTGGTTGCCAACTCCACATTTGCAATAACCAAACCTAACCTATGTGTGATCTCAAATGACTCAAAGAGCTTGGCCTCTGTAAAGGAAATTGAGAAAATTCCTTCTCCTGTGCGGGCACTGTGCCAGCAGGAACAGCATCAGCACTGGGGAAAGGGGATCAGTCTGAAGTCTCTTTGCCTTCTGTGAAGTGGGCACACGTGGCACTGCCAGAGGTGCTGCTGTCCCTCCTCCAGCTGAGCTGCGGCTCAGCAGTGCCGCTGCCATCGCCACTGCCAGCTCTCTGCTTCATGGCTGGTTATGCAAGAGCACTAAAACTGCTGAAAAACATAACCCACAGGAGCATGGATACATGGAAATCATCAGCTGGAGATCAGTGGGGACACACACTTTCTTAAAGCACGGCAAGATCACCAGAAAAAACCAGAACACGTGGGTGCTTCTGTTGAACGAGTGAACTACACACGCAAGAGAGAGAAATGCCACCTACTACCCCAAAAAGCACTGGATCCTGAATTGTCATTCCAAGGCTGTTCTGTTCACATGGCACTGAGTATTAGACCATCTTACCACACTTCTAAGGAGCCAGCAATCCACAGGGCTCTGGGCAGCACGAGGGAGGGGGAACCTCTCGTGCTGGACAAGCTGGTTTATGTCACCTTAGGACAGGTAGGAAATAACAGCCTGGAATATGCCAGACAGCTGCTCTCTTCCCTAAGCCAAGCACAACAGAGAAGCCAGTTCTGAAAGCCTTTGATGACCCTGGTGACACTAAAGCTGATTATTTCCAACCCCACAGGACAGGTATTTACCCCACACTCCCCATCCCTGCTGGCCAGTTCCACACACAGCAAATCCATCTCCCCTGAGCACGAGCACTCAAACCACGACAGTGGAGCAGCAACACCCAGGGGCTCACTTGTCCTTTTGCACAGAGATCACACCCCAGCCACACAGAGCTTCCCAAACGCTGAGATTCAGCTGCAAAACTACACCAGAAATGTTGAGCTTTATATTCTAAACTGTAGGAGCTGTAGGGTGTGAAAAGGCAGGAAAATGCCTGGTGGGTTCCACCTGTGCAAGGCAGGAGTGACACCCTGTGGCAACTGGTTTTACCTGGAGCACTCAGGAGGGTCAAACTGATCCTGCTCCTAATCCTGGTTAAATTAAGCACTGTTGGACATCACCCATTCTGGACTGCTGATGTTTTATTAGAAAACAAATGTGTGGGAGAGTGCACAGAAAATATTTTCCCCTGTAACAGCCCTGGATTTTATTTCAGGTCTTTTACACAAAGCATCACAATGGCACCACAGGGTTGAGTCTGAGTCACTCACACAGCAAATGCATTGCTGCTACCACTTGGTTTCTGTTCAGTGACCTGGGACACGGGAGACAAAACTTTAACTGGAATTTCCACCCATAATCTCTCACCTTTCCCAGTAGGGATGACTGGAACCTGTATGGAAGCCCCATATCACTGGCACGATTACCAAACTGAATAAGTAATATTCACTCCATCTGTCTTTGACTCACTTTAAACTCCCATTCAAACAGGGACTGCCAAATGCAATTTAAGAAATATTATCTAAACCCCCATTTCAAGACAAGAGCAAGCTCAATCAAAACTTTTAGAATGATGATGGCTTTTCAGATTTATCTGCTGTGAGCAATTCTTGAATCAACAGATTCCCAGTCCAGTCTGTGTGCCACATTGCACAGATCTGTAAATACCTGCACGTGTGCCAAGATGCTGCCTGGGAGAGCTTGTGGAATAGATTTTAATATTACTGAAATTAAAATCATTCTTTTCTGAAACATCTGCAAAAACCCACGATTTCACATTGCAATATCTCACTTATGTTCACCCATTCCTAAACTGAATACTTTCCACAGGACCAGGCTCAGGGTGGAAGAGCTGGGACATGTCTTTTTTATTATTCTTATTAGATCCTTAATTAACATCTTTGGAGATATTCACATCAGCCAAAGCAGCAGGACTGGGGGAGCCACAGCTGGTAGGCACAGAGGGTTCTGCAGCACCACCCAGGGACACTGCCAGTGCTTAAGGCCCCCAGTACAGCACAGAATGGGCTCCAGCCAGCAGGGATTTAGGAAGCTGGAAAATTAAAGAATGGATCTGATACTGGGCCAGTGAAGAATGCCAGGTGAAACATGCAAACTGCCTTTGATTAACGTCCTGGTTGTCAAACAATGAACAAGTAACAAACTCCTACACAGATATGAGAGCCAAGGGTTTTATCAAGACCCTTTCAAGGCTGTTTCACTTCAGGAAAATTAAAGCATTGCACTATAGACTCACACTTGGAGCCCTGTGCACCCACCCAGCAGCAGCCAGAGCAAGATTTAAGAGTCCTGTTGCCCAGTGGGAAATAAACCAAAGAGACTTCCAGCAACTTACTTCTCTTGCTCAGTGAACATATCGAAACAGCCATTTGCCAGCATCTGGTCCAGCATTGTCAGCAGAGGTACAGACACCCTGAGGAAATAAAATGATTCAACAAGGTAAATACACTTCTTGGCATACAGATATGTACTATTTTTAATCAGAAGCAAAGAAAGAAACTTCCTATGTACCTACACGTACATGAATCAGAACTCTGATTTACACATAGGAGGGGTGCTCAGTAACTGGTGTGTGTTGGCTGAACAGGGACATTCCCTCCCAGCCAAAAGGAAAAAACCTAAGTAACAACACACCCACTTTACATTTGCAGGGTCCTGAAAATTGACAGTATTAGAAAATACTAATCTAATTAATATTAGAAAATATTAATCTGTATTCCACAGACTGTAGCAGAAGCTACAGCACTGAATGAACCAACACACGTCAGCTGGAATAACCATGGCCATGTTCTCCTTTCAATGCTTGAGACAAGACACAAAATAAAAATACAATAGTGATAGAACAAGGGGGAACGGCTTCAGACTGAAAAAGAGTAGGGTTAGATGTGATATTGGGAAGAAATCCTTCCGTGTGAGGGTGGGGAGGCCCTGGCACAGGGTGTCCAGAGAAGCTGTGGCTGCCCCAGCCCTGCAAGTGTCCAAGGACAGGCTGGGTGGAGCTTGGAGCAGCCTGGGACAGTGGAAGGTGTCCCTGCCCATGGCAGGAGACTGGAATGGGATGAGCTTTGAGTCCCTTGCAACTCAAACCATTCTATGATTTTAAAACCTGAATACACAAAATATTTTGCCATAGCTCCTTGGTTATACATTTTACCACAGGTCCTGCTGTACCAAACAGCTCCATTAAAATAAACTCATCTGCCTTGGGCATTCAACAGATGTGCCACACATCTGACTTCCAAAGGCTGTTAGAGGGAAAAAAGCCAAGGAAAACCAGTACCGGTCATTCCGCAGGTTGTCCTCAAAGACCTTCAGCAGCGTCTCACAAAAACTCTCCAAAGCACTGGGATCACTCTGGATTTTCTTCATGTAGTCGAACAGGCTCTGGGCAGAGTATCTGAGCTGCAACAGAAGGAACCCCCAGTGAAGGACATGGACAAACCCACTGCCACACACAAACACAGGCGACAGGACTGCCCTGTCCCTCCCCAGCTGAGGAGCACAACTGCACTGGGAACACTCCTCCAACAGCAGCCACGGGCATAAATCAATAAACAATACCCAACAGGACCATTTTACCTTCACTAACCCATTTTCAAGCAAAGCTGTTTTGGTTTTTTTTTTCCTTTTTAAGTTTGCCACTGAAGGAAAAAAAGATCACATTAAAGGTTTATTGTTTTCTTTCTCTCAAAATAAAACATCCTCAAACCACCATGATTATCCTGCTTCACTTCAAATAATAATACTGTTACGACTCTGAGGGTGAAAGAAGACACCAAGACTTCACCAAGTAGTATTTATTAAACAGCTGATGGAACTGAACCATGCAGAAAAGCTCTTGGGCCACACAAACCACCAGCAAAGTCAGGTTAAAAATTACACACAACTCAGAAAGAAATAATGACTGTTGGTTTAACTGCATTAAGCTCATCAGCCAGCTCAGCAGGATGGCAGAGGAGGGGTCAGTGCTGCTGCTCAGGGCTCAGCTGGACACAGTCCATGGGGTCACACTGGCCATGAACCAGCACAGGCTGCAGCGTCACTGAACAGCTCCCCACACCCCAGGTGGGATTTTGGGAAGGAATTGTTCCCTGGGAGGGTGGGCAGGCCCTGGCACAGGGTGCCCAGAGCAGCTGTGGCTGCCCCATCCCTGCAAGTGTCCAAAGCCAGGCTGGACAGGGTTTGGAGCAACCTGGGCTAGTGGAAGGTGTCCCTGCTCATGGCAGGGGGTGGAACAGGATGAGTTTTAAGGTCCCTTCCAGCCCAAAGCACTCCCAGATTCCATGATCCCCAGGAGCCACTGTGTTTGCCAGGCCAGCTGCCCCCTCACGGACCTGCCGTGTGGGAGGGGAGCAGGCACAGCCTCTGTGGGATCCCCCTTTCCTCAGAGGCCTGACCATTCCATCAAGGAAAGAAAATAAAATATTAGATGAGTATGAGAAACGTCACAAGTGTTTTCCCAAAAGCAAATGAGAGGAATCTCTATTTAAACATTTTATCAAACAAACCTCGTATCCGTAACATTTATGGGTGCATCAGTACACAAGAACAAGAAACATTTTAGCCTTGGCTCAAAAATCTGAACTATTTTCCCAAAGCTTTAGGCTGCAAACAGCACAGCCCAGCAATCCTGGGAAGCAGCACAGTCTGCAACCTTAACACTTTGTTCTGTACTGAAACATCCTGGGCAATGCAGGAGCAGAAAAAAAAAAAAAAAGCTTCTTTTAAAAGGTCAAGCAATTTTGGAGAAATTATTCAGTTATTCTGAGTTTCAAAATGACACTCAAATCTCAGTAAAATCTCTACAAGGCAGCTACACTGAACTGACCCCAAAAGCAACTGGTGTGTTGGTGTGTCCCAGTATGTCCAGTATAAACTGGGTCCTGACACTGAAAGGTCTTCACAGGATATACAATTGTAAGAGAGATTTCCTGAAAATTTGAAACCTCCTTAATTATTATATACTACCCTTTGAAACAATCTGTGCATTTAAGACTATTATAAATAAAGAAGAAATATTTTGTCTTAACACCTTCCACGACCAGAGATCAACAACAAGCAGAAGAAACCCCATCTCAGAATCTTAGGGGGTGTCATTTTCTCTCCTATTTCTTCTGTCTCTTAAACTACCTCACAGACCTCACACCATTTTTTTTTTTCCTAAAGGAAGCTGAATGACTCAGTGCTTTCCCTGCAGATCCAAATGACTTGAAAAGGCAAGAAAGGGCATGAAAGAAAAGGGTAACAAGCTCCAGGTAGGGTGCTCCAGAGCTGTGCCAAACCAAGGCAGAGCAGCAGGATATCAGAAACACTGGAGAATGAGGACAGCAAGTAATTAAACAATACAGCAGTACAGGTGTGGATAATCCATTATGTAACTGCTTGGGAGATTGAAAAATGGGGCATTTTCCCAATAGTGAGCACAGAGCATAGGAACTGTACTGGAAGGAACTCCAGCATAACAAGAGAACGTGACATGAACTGGTTAAATCTCCATTTCCTCCTCAGGTGAACTCCTTTTGTCCCAGCCTCAGTATCTGAGCTATAATCTCAACTGCTCCTGAGTATCTGCAGAGAAGAATATTTCCAAATGTCTTCCTCATCTATGCAGACCACGAATTCACACTACATCAAATGTGTGACATTTACCTTTCCCTGGGGTTCCACAAGGACTGGGAAAGGAAATTAGGAGGTTAATGGGCTGGAAAACTGGGACAACTTTGGATACGAATTGAAGAGGAGGCCTGAGAATGACCTTGTTCTTATGAAACAGCAAAACCAGGCTTTGCCAAGGCGGGGCTCTCCCAGCACTGAAGCCAAGAGCTGATCCTGCAGCGCCAGGCGATGCACGACGCAGGGAGCAGCGCTCAAAGGCACCGTTCACCCCAGCACAGAATTCAAATCCTGAAGATTTAACCTCCTGAAGCAGGGGATAAGCACGAGGAAGTGCAGCTCCAGCAAGCAGGGGAGCACTTGCAGCTCTGGGCAGGTGCCTGGCGTGGTTTCTACACAAACCTTCATGAGACTGCTCCCAGTCAGCTTGCTGCAAAGCAGAGGCAGAGTACATCTCCAACCAGTTTTGAGGCAGCAGGTGGGACTGGATGGTCAAACAGAATCAGCTGAGGCATCCAGTTTGTGCATCTGTTACACCCCAAATCTCAGCTACCCACCAGTGATTAAGATGCCCGATCCACATCCACAGGCTCTGGTTTGTACTTTGCTGCAGTGGTACTTTACATGAAGTAGGAATATCATAATTCCCACTGCTCTTTAAGAAAAGAATGCCTGGAATTATTCTCAAATGTATTTTGCTCAAGAGCTGTCAACCAAGGAAACAGGATTTTGGGCCTGTTTCTTCCACCAAATATGCATTGATTTGCATATAATTAATCCCAGTAACCAGATGTTTTAGAATATAATCTACTAATGTCCCAATATTTTCGTTTGTGAGATCTACACAGTAATACAGCTCTGGTACTGCCTGGGAGGAACTTTGAGAGTTCAGAATATGTTGTTCCTTTTTTTTTTTAAAGGCTTTACTTACAATTTCTATACGATTTTAAAATACAATTTTCACTCTTTAGGGGGGAAGGGGAATCGCAGGACATTCTGTGCTTCAACAAAATTTCGAATGTAATGTAGTTCAACAATAATGAAATTATATCAAAATTATATCCTGACCCCTGCAACTGCAGGGTTTGTGCACTGGAGAAAGACCAGCATTGTACAGCCCTGATCTCCACAGACTGAGGGGTTTTATGCAGCCATAAGAAATATGCATCACTGTGGGCCAGATGTATAATTAGAAGATTCTTTTACACAGAGAAAGTGCCCTTTGAACCATGGCGATGGAGCACAGTGCCAAATCCCACAGGGAATGACATCTTCTGTTTTTCCAGATTACTTCCAATGCTTGAGCTACAATTCCTCCAGCAGCCCCACTGCCACCAAAACACTTCAGAGACCCCACACGGCTCATTCCAGAAAATCTCTTTAAAAAGCCAAACAAAGAACTACTCTTGCTAAATATACTGCAGAGCAATTTTAGCTGAAGCAAAACAGCCACTGACCATGGAATTACAACAGAGCCTTTCTCCTGTTAATTCCCTGAGATGACTAAAAGACAAACTGACATTTGAACCCAGATTATCTCGCAGTATATACAAGAATCTTCTTTCTAACTTCCATGTCCATGTGTGCGTGTGCACAGATATTTTTTAAGTGAGAGAGGGAAGGGAGTCACAAGAACACACACATCACTGCAAGTACACATATTCAAATAATCCTTTTCCTCCATCCAAGATTTTTAAAAGCTGCTTCTTTCATATGGATTTAATAGGACTGTTCTTAAAATTTTCTATTAATGTTTTAAATCTGTCTCTGG
Organism: Oriolus oriolus; assembly: GCA_013400235.1. Classification (NCBI taxonomy): domain Eukaryota; kingdom Metazoa; phylum Chordata; class Aves; order Passeriformes; family Corvidae; genus Oriolus; species Oriolus oriolus. Next base: position 708,102 of record VXBT01003995.1, read on the forward strand.
ATATTCAGCAAAGAATGCTACAGGCTTTGACAGAGTTGTTTGAACACAAGTCGTTGTAAGATACATCAATTCTAATTTCTGTGTCACATTTTAGATATTAAATGTAATTCACCCCACACACATACTCCCAAGTGTAAGTACCCTCCCTTGTCTTTCTAGCTGACTCAAAAGAGAATTAGGTCATCTTCTTTCCAAAGCCCTCGAGAATATTTTAGCCAGAACAAGCCTTTAGTGTTAAAGAAAACTGGAGGGTCACAGAAAAGTTAACATTTCACAATCACAGTTTGAAAACAGTGCAGAAGGTTTCCCTTAACGCACTGGCAGATGGCACCAAGGGAAAGGAGCTACATGTAACTGAACTGCTCCCACTTTTCACAACTAAATGCAACCAGGACTTTAAAAAAAAAAAAATTAAACTATTGAATAAGAATTTTCCTCTGACCCCAGCTAGCAGCCAGAATGTCTGTTTCTCCAAAACTTTCCTCCTTTTTATACTTGGATAAATAACTTTGGTTTTGGTGGAGCCTCCTATAATTAACTGAAAGCTGAATTTCATGTGCGTGTTTGCTATTAAAGAAATCTGTTAAGAGTTACATTGTCTATCCGATAATTACTGTCACAAACCAACCCACACATGGTTTCAAAGTTTTAAAATAGCCGTTGCTATATAATTAGTTGCCATTTCAGAAACATTAAAATGCTCAGAATTGGTTTAAACACAAGAGACTGCCCAGACACCGAATACTCTGCTCCATCAGACCCAAGGGCTCACTGACATCTCTTGATCCCAAGAGCAGAACCCACAGCACCAGCAAAAAAACAAAATCACTTGGGCAAGTTGTGACTGACAAGTGGAAGCCATGGCAGACAAACTCCACGTGATTTTAACTCTTTCTTCCTGTGACCCAGGATGTTCCCCCTCCACAAAAACTCTGTTTCTCAACACTTCTCGCTTTTCTATCGGTTTTCTTAATTTGGGATGGAAATCTTAATTAGAAGCACTCTTAACCACTGTTGGGGTGCTGACTCACAGCCTCCTCCTCCTGTTACAGGACCACTGGGATTTAAAGACTTAAGTGACAGTCTAAAATATTCTGTTACTGATCTGATAATTCCCTGTGGTGTCATATTGAACCATGTCCTTACCCCAAAAATAGTTTTCTTGTATTTTACATCTCAGGCTACAACGAAGCAAAAAACATTATTAGCCAAATATCAGGAAACCAAGAACTCTGAAACTACCAGTGCAAGTTATAATATAAGGACAGAAGGATACACTAAAATTAAAAGAAAGCAGGGAAAAATTTGGCAGCATAGCAGTCTGCCAAAGCCAGCGATACAGAGATTGTTCATGGCAGAAGAACGAAATGACAATTGCAAAGCTCCGAGGATTGAGACATTTGAATGATATTTCTTTGTAATAGAACTTCTGACATCTCACTGGTATTTTAGTAGAAAGTGTATCAAAAATAATAAAAACAAAGAAACCTGTGCATACTGTTAAAACCTACTGACAACCAACAGTTAACACCTCGCAGCAGGTGACAAATGAACTGGCTTTCACTTCATGTGAGAAGAGGCATCCCCCTGCACTGAGCCGAGGGGCTCTGCTGCTGATCCCAGCTGGGAGGGTCAGCACAGGGCTGGAAGCTGTGGAGCTGCAACTCTCAGGTTCTGCCAGGCCAGGAAAGGAGAACCAAAGGGCCCTCACTCCTTGTTCCCTGCACGCTCAGCAAGTCAAGATAATTAGACTTTTAAAATGAAAACCAAGAAGCCCATCAGATTTAAAAGCGTAAGTGGTGCTCTCACCGTGGTCTCTGTCAGTCCCCCCACGGACACAGAGAGCCCCAGCAGCACGTAGTACTGGTAGGCTGGCAAGGCCAGGAGCTGCGTGATCCGAGGGAAAGCTTCCGACGCCGCGTTCCAGTTCAGCGTCTCCTTCTCTGACCTGAAAGGAGAAGGAAAAGAATCATCTTGTAAGGGTGAGCTGCTTTTCTTCTGTCCACATTGCTCTTCCACACCAGTGAAGAAAGTCTCCGAATTACCTAAATGTCAAATAAAGCTTTGGTCTTTGAGAATATGGCGAAAATACAAATCAAACCTTCAGCCAGTGCCAGTAAAGTGAAGGAATGTTCAAATCCTTGTCCTGATCCAGGTAAGATTTGAACTGCAGTATCCTTTTCCCAGGCCCTTTTGCCTACATTCAGGAAACAAGTTTCTTTCTGGAGTTTTCATTCTGTGTTCTCTCCCACCACCAGCTACTCAGCAACTGATCCAAGGACGGACTTAGGCCAGGAAAGGCCAGCACCCCCCAGCACTGATGCTGCTGATGATCAGCAGCCTTGCAGACAGAGCACTCAGAGTCACAGCAGGCTGAGGTTCTCCCAAACACAGAGCTGGATGTTCCACACTCCCATAAAGTATCAATCACCATTCAGGAATCTCACTCTTGCTTTAACTAGAAAGTCCATCTTGGAAAACTACAGCAACTAGAGCTTGGTTAAAACAAAACAATTCATTAAAAACTATCATTATGATCAATCAACGTTTTCCAGTTGAGGTAAAAAATAAGTTCATGCATATTCATAGGACAATTCAGTGAAATCCTGACAAACAGCACCAAATACTCCTCCATACATATACTGGACATTTGGGCACAAAAATTACATCAGGTTGCTTGGTTTAGGTGTAATTGTGTGCATCTACCTTTTACTTTCATTGATTTAGGACATTTTTCAATACCTTACCTTGGAAATATCCTCTCTAATTCTTCTCGGTGAGGAATGTGTGGAACTGGAGGATGGTCAAAGTGCAGAAGAGTAAGGAACACAGATCCTGCATGAGCTCGAAATTTATCTATTTTTTCAGCTGACTGTTGAGCCAGCCAGCACATAATTTGCTTGCAGCTATAAAGAAGAAAACAATTAATCAGAAAATTTAAGCAGTAGAATGTGTATTTAGATTTAAATTGTTTCAATTAAGTAAGTAAGAATGATCCTGCTAGGAAAGTATTCTGGTTTAACTCTTCAGAATGATCATAAAAGTGATTTAAGACATCCACATGGTGACAGAATCTTTATCTTTTTCTCTGAGGATTTCTGACCAATACCACTATTAGGAAAGTTTTGCTGCAGCTCAAGCTATGCTTCAAAAATGATAATTTTTTTTTTTTATTATTAGGAGTACTGTATCATGAAATTAAAAATCAGGAGCTCAATATAAATTATTTTTCTTTATTTCCTTACTAATAATTCTGCAAAGAAACAAACACAAACTCACGCTCACATCTGATCACATCCCAAATTAAGGATGTGATGCTCTGGATAAGCGGGCAGGTTTGCTTTCTAGCGAAGTGAACACTACTGGGAAGCACCACAGAGGTGGCAGGTTTAGCCCAAATCCCACAGCTGTGCTGTATTTCCAAGGTGGGACTGCCACCCAGGTTCTCTCAACAGGGTGAGTCCCTCTGAAAACCAGAGGCAACATCTGCGTGGGCTTGGCACACTTCTGTCAGAGTTGTGTCACACTCAGTAAAGGAGTAAGCACAGAGTGAACAAGCACTGAAATCCTGTGTGGCCTGGAATGTGGTTCTGAGGGGTAAGGCAGAGGAATAGCACATTTCATACATGTTGGCATTAATGAGCTCTGCCTCGTTCTGCACCAGCAGCAGCGTCACTTCCATCAAGCTGGTCATGGCAGCTTCACGCACCCTGTTGAGACACAGAGAGATCAGAGGAGCTGCAGCAGCACTTCTTTCAATAAACACATCAATGAGGTTAAGACACTGGCAAAAATTCACAGTAACAGATGCAATGACCTCTGAGAGCAGTTACCATATTTTGGGAGCACAAGGAGTGTGCTCAGCTGTCTCCCCCCAAGCCCCATTCTGTGAAACAAAGTTCACATCACACTGAGGGTCCAACACTCACCCCCGCCTCACCAGCCTGGTTTTTATTCCAGCCAGATGTCATCAGGCTTATACTTTATTTTAAGAAAGTTAAAACTGATAATGATTCGTAATATTTAGTGTGCAAATAGATGTATTTAAACTTAAGTGCTTTGTGTGCTTCAAATTATTTTCTAAAAAGGCCAATGCATATTCTGACATTCAGGTATTTAACACTATTACAACTGTCACATTCTTGTAAATTTTCAAGCTTAATATTTCCAACATTAAAAACAAGTTGTGACTCAGAGTGACTTAAATCTCTATGCTAAACAATCATTAATTTCATGAAAAGTTTGGCCAAAGTAACAGTAAGTTGTGCTTGAAATTGAGTCTTATCTAGATAATGATCTACCTTCAAAATGTCTAAATACAATATAAAAAAAAGAGTGTCATTTCAACTAAGAAAACCCCTTATGCTTGTTTTAAACCATGTCTTGTCAATCCATGAGGTGTTAAAAGTCGTTTCTTTCTTAAGACACGGGCAGTACCTCAGTGAGCCTGCACGAGACCAGACCCAGCATGTTCATTACATTAGTAACTCAAAGTAATGTCATCCTTTCCCAGTAATAATTTTTAAAAACAAGAAAAAAAAATATTTGAAAAGGTCCAGCAGCCTTCTATGAAAAGAAATAATCCTCTTTCTAATTTCCAAAGAGCTTGAAAATAGTTGCAGATGCAATCTAAAACTGGGCGGGACATTTGCTATAATGGTAAAAAAGGTAAATTACATCATTTTTTCCAAAGCAGCTCAAAACAAGTTTGGCAGTCTTTCATCAAGGTTATGTTTTACTAGTTTTTTGTATAGTATCTGACTTAGATATTCATGTCTAACACCTGCAGACAGAACAGACATGTCCCAGCAAACAATGTGTCAAAAGAAAGGTAAAGTTTGCATATGGAGAGTAAAGTTGGTGAAACTTTCCCACGATTCTGTTAAAGAAAGACAAAAATTACACAAAAAAGACAAGGTGTCTCCAGAGAAACAACATCTCTCCCCATATCTTTCCATCTTATCCAATGGGTTATTACAAATAGAATGAGAAAGCACTGATATTTGAGAGGCCACAAAAGCCTTCAGCAGCCAACAGTTTCCCATGAGAAAAGAGCCCCCTTCCCCCTCTGATTTACATGTTCCTTGACTTGATTTTGGCTGAAATTGCCCAAAGAAGCTCAAAAAAAAAAAATATCTGATGCTCAAAGCACATTTGAATTTTAATGGATGTTGGGAATTTAATTTCCTCAGGATTTCTTTGAAAGTTCCACTTTGTTTTGTTTTGAAATGAAGACACAGGTGAAGGATAAACAATAGTTGTGGGGAACTGCAGTGGGAGCTCTCAGATGTGGAAGTTGAATACCTAATCACACTTAGCCAGGTCCTCATCTTCTTCAGCATCTCACCTGGCTTTGAAATCACACAGCTCAGTGTCTCTTCCTTTTCTCTGCCTCCCCACCCTGTGTTATTGCTCTTACATTTTCTGTCAGCTACACCCACCCCTACCTTGTGTTAGAGACACATTCACCTCCTTCCTGCTCCTCTGAGAGCAGGGGAAGCCAAGCTCCTTCCTTGTGCAAGCTGGAATGACCTGCTCCTGATCCTCACTAGTTTGCCTCCTTGTTTCCTCTTCTAAGCCAGAGATGTCAAAACACCTCCTGGTCTCTGATTTTGTGCCCTGTGTTACTATTTCCCTGCTGTACGACGATTTTACCACTACAGGGAAAATCCAAACACACAAACTCTAAGGCTGGGAGCAGTCTGGATTATTTGTCCCGTGAACTTTTCCGACACGTTTGTAAATATTGCAGTGAAGCGCTAAAGGGACAAGGCTCGCCAGTGACAGAAGTGCCCAACGATAACATGGCACAGAGTGTCTTTCTTCTGCTTTGTGCTGCAGAACTGACACTTCCCTTCCTCTGCAAAGACAGAGAAGCTCTTTATCATCGTTGCAGCCCAGGCTGGAACTGGTGAGGATCTGACATTGCCAGTGACTACCAGAGCACAGCCAGCAAGGTTTGACTACGATCCAGCATGGGGCACGTTGCAAAAAAAGCACAATCACTTCTCTCCCTACACAAGACAAGAGGTGGTTACAGGGTGTGTTGCAGCAGCTCCCATTTCCATATGGTTATTACAAATGTACTTCACAGCACCAGCCCCAGTCAAGCCTAATGAGGAATCCTGGAAAGGAGAATGGCGCTGTAATTAACTTTTTTTTTTCCTTTTTTTAAAGCAAACCTGGGGCTACCAAATGAAATAACGACACTAAAGTTAAGACTGAGTCGGACAGAGCTCTAAACAGGACATAACAAACCGGAGCCTAACCAAAAAGTTGCCACACTCACACGATGCCCGTTGGGCAGCACGTGTCACCACGCTGGGCTTGGCCAGGGACTGGCACAGCCACCTCCCTGCTCCTACACCACTGCTGATAACACCCTTCAAGGAAGAGGGGGGTGACTGTCTAAAGCACTTATTTCATACAAACACTCTGCACAGACATTGAAACACTCAAACATTCCACGTGACTCAGCGCTGTCAGACAAGAACTTCTTCAATAAACTGGGAAAATAACGAAATGTTTTCAACCAGCAAAATTATTTCTTACCAGTGCTTTTCAGGCACTTGCCCTTTCCTGCCTGGAATTTAACAAAAGCAGAGCCAGATACTAGATCTGAACTATCAATAGGTTGTTAATTTAAAATCCTGAACACACATCTCTGTACCCTGAGATACTTCATGCAGCTGCCAGACAGGTCAAGTACGTGTATTTTACCACTTCATTACCACACCACACAAACAGTATCACCCACACGTTAAACAAGGCTAATACTTTGTATCTAAAAGCAACATAGATCTGTATACTTTTAAATTAAAATGATGGATTCAGACAATAAAATTAAGCAGCCTCTTCAAAACCAGCATTTCTCTCAAAATCAACTGCCAACAAATAAAAGACAATTAAAATTACTTTATCCCATTACTTTACATAGTTTATGGCTTCTCTATACAAGGAGTGAGCGTTACTGCTCTGAGGCTTCTACACAGCATCGAAAGTGTCATGTATTTTAATCTGCAGATATTGGACTTGTTCCTGAATTAGGATGACTTAATGCTTTTTATTAACAAGTACTATTTCAGGCTGGGCATATTTGTGCTTGTAAATACATGCAGAAAAGTACCCTGACAAGATATGTTTGGTTTGTAAGATCCAAGATCTATGCTGTGTAATTCTACAGGATGGCATGAATAACATGAACTCTTCATGATCCCTCCCATTCAAAGCTGGCAGGAACTTCCCATCAGTTAAGTGCTGACACATCCCCAGTTAGAGCTTCTCTGGAAATGAAACACGAACCTAAAGAAGGACACGAGGCTTTTTAGTGCTTTGGGTCATGAATTTAGAAATTGCCTTTCCAGATCACTGCTACTGAAGGAATACAGAGCATTCAGAGGAATGCAGTGTTACACACTGACTCTTCTTTTTCTGTTAGGGGGACCTTGAAGACTGAGGAACTCCATGAAAATATGACTGCTACAGACTTAATATTATTAAGTTCTTATTAATTTTTAAGTTTACTAAACTTATTATCTTATTAATCTACCTATGCTACAGATTTCACGTCAGCAGACACATTCCTATAGACTTATGATTTATTCTTGCAGTCTAATAGCTGAAACCATTGAAACCCCAAACTTACAAAAGATTTGGGGATGCTGCAGGACAACTGAGAGTTTTTATCCCTCTCAGTCACCAACACGTTATGCAGCTGCTCCCTCTCCTGGCAAAAAATCCCCACAACAGGAATGTGCAGCAGGAGAGATCAGGCAGGACCAAATGTGTTATTTCAAAGAAAGAGAAGTAATGTTTTAAATCCCTGTTTTGCAACTGAACACATTCCTGGTATTCACTAAAAGAAGCTAATGTTATCCACAGAACCAGAAAAAGGCTGAACTTCGGTTTTGAACACATCACTCCCCATATTCCCAACTTCTGAGGAAGGGCAACCAAAACTTCTCAGCCTCGCCTTTCACTTTCTACTTCTCTTTCCACTGTGGATTCCTAATTCCTACCTAGGCTCCAATCTCCAAAGGCTTGGAGCTCTTGTTTGTAAGAGGTTTTGGAAACACATCAGGTTTTCATTAGACACCAAAGCTGGCCCCCCATTTTAGCCCCACCTTACCATCCTCCCACGTCGCCCCGGCTGTCGGTGGTGTAGTCGGTCACACCGGTGAGCAGCGTGGCGTAAATCTGATCAACGTTATCCCTGCACACATATTCCTGCTGGGATCCATCTCCCTTCACACCCACTGTCTGGCAAACCCTTTCAAAAAAGAGGAAAAGAAGGGATGGGAGCTAAAGCTGTAACACTAACAAGGAGGAACGTTAAGATCAAGCTTTGTTATGCTGCTTAATAAAACTCCCAGCACCTGGAACATCTGCTGCAGATGGAATGAGGAATATTTCTGTGCTGTGTTTGACCTGAGGATTTCTGAGCAGCGTTCGGGTTCAAAGGAACACTGGCAAAGCCAAGATCTCAGCAGGGAAGTAAGCTGCTTTCACATCTATAACACTACAAAAAGGAACATGCTTCAATATCTGTCAGTCCCTGAACTCTCCTTAAAATGAAGTCAGGGAGAAGAGCAAAGGGCCAAGACAATGTGCACTGAACCTGATATTAAACTTCTTTACCTTGAAGACACAGGGTTTTTTTGCACTGTAACAGTTTAAGAGCATAAAATATACATGGATACTATTAACCCTAACTGCAGTTTTTCAATATAGAAAATATTCCTTTAAATATAAAGCACAATTTCTTTAAACCAATTCAACCTTCTTAAGATTGCAGAAAAAACATATATTCTTCCTCCTCAGTAAAGCTCATTAAACAGCAGCCCACAAGTAAGGCAAACATTTAAATATACTCTAGGGAGTCAGTTAACTGATAAACTGACAGCACCATCAGAGCTGTACTCCATAGTCAGGTGTGTGATAATCCTCTGAATCAAAAATAAATTGAATAATTGAGATGCAGACACTCAAAAAGTGTGTGTGTGTGAGACAGGGTAACTGATTTCAAGACTCATGCTCTAGGAAGCAGAATGAAAAGGAGAAAGCTTCTACAGAGAGGTTTAAAATTAGACAAAAGCAGAGATGAGAAACGTACTTTGCAATTGCTATTAAGGCATCTCTTCTGGATTCAGCAAAGCTCACGTCTTCAGGGGAAATTACTGTAACTTTTTTTAGACCTTCCAATACCTGAAAAAAATACAAAGATTGAGATACATAAATCCAAAGCACTTTTTACTATGTTCAATTTAGGTATCATAGTAAAAGGAGTTCAATCCTGTGTGAAAGAAGCAAGCAGGCAGCAGAGTCTGGATTCTCACCAGCAGTGGCCAGCACACTTTCCTTTTCCCTTTGGACCAATGTCCCAGAGCAAAGGGATAATGCAACCTCTGGCTTTTCCATTAACACTGCTAAAGTAGGACTAAACATTAATTATCAGAAACCATGGCAAGCTCAACTCATGATGATTTTCTGTACATTAGCATTCAAACCCCTTTGACAAAGACCTTTAATTATGATCATTATTATTTATTTGATTACTGTCACAGGTTTCACTCAAAACGCCTTGTGCCCTCTTCTCATTGCAATGATCCTATTTTCTCACCTGTTGGAGCCTGCCCTTCAGCAGAAATCTTGGAAGGGCCCCAAGAGCTCGTGAAAAGCCACAACGAATCATTTCCTCTGCGTTTTGTAGTTCTGAAACGTACTGTGTCACCAGCTCATCTAGAAAAAACACAGTCGCAGAGTGAAAAGCAACCACCACATCATTATAATTTCATATTTGGCTAAGGAAAAAAATAAGGAGAAGATCTCCTAAGCAAAGCAGCTGGAAAATTCTGTAATTTGTTAAACTAAAATGAAGCATACCTTAATTTCCTACAAGAAAAGGATAAAAATTTTAAGATGTTCACTTTTACATGAATGAATTCATATTTTCTGTCTAAAAATCTGACTTTGCATTTAGACTAATCCTACTATTTTGGAGAGAGAAAAGACAAAGCTCTCAATTTTAAAGAGTTATCATCTTTTAGAAATCCAAATAGTAAGTATAAGCACAAATTTCTGGGTAAGCACAGGGGAGCAAGTTCTTTTTATATTTATAGGTGACCATTTTCTATCATTGGATAAGTATTCTGTGTTAGGAAGGAGATCTCCAGGTTTGTGAAGATCAGTTCTTTTAACAGTTTTCCCGCAGAAAACTCCTGATTGGAGTCTTGTTTAAGCAAACACACAGATGATACCTGAAGAGTGAGATAATTTTAAATCATTTTTCATAGAGAGACATAAATGAAGTTGGGTGTTTCGGAGGAGAAAGCTCAAGAAGTGCCTGGCACAGGACACAGCGGAGACGGTGGCTCTACAAACAGCAACAGAGTCAGAAAGCACAAGAGTAAACTCAGCTGGGCATGGAAAAAGGAGCCTCACCAAACATGTAAAGCGGTACCAAGGAGAAAACGAGGATGTACCAAAAAAATTTTAAAAGTCAGGAACAGGTACACATTTCTGCTGCAGTCTTTATCTCAGACTTACAGACAATGCTTCCTTTACCCGATTTTTCACATTAAACTCTTCTGTGAGATGCAGAGAAAAACAAGGTAGTCCAGAAAAGCTCCAAGACAGCTGCAATAAACACAGCTCTGATTCACAAAGGAGCAAGGTGGTCTTAGCGATCACTTTACTGCAGAGACACTTCTTAATCCTCAAGGAAAAGAACTGGAGATCCTGGGAAGATTACATAATTGTGCCACTGCTTACTGTAATCTAAGGTTTAAATGATTGAGCAATATTTGCTAGAGGAAGAAAGAAGAGTTGCCATAAGAAACTCCCCATTCATCATAATTCATGAGTGTTTCTTTTAAACCCCAGTGCAATGGACAGGCCCCAACTCGTCCCTCCCACCAGGGGCCCAGCTCCCCGGCCAGAGGTGAGCAATACCTTCAGATAAGCACATCTATTATTTAAAACTTTCCAAACCACCGGGGTGCTAAGAGTCCCGAGGCCACAGGAAGACGCAGCGTTTGCTGTGACAGCAAGAAGATCTTACACAGCGAGGCTGTGACAGTCTCCACTTTGATTGATGTAAATTGAAGATTGACATTTTAGCCAAATGACACGGCAACGAGCAAACAAGCAGCTCTTTACTTATAACCACTCAGTAATTATGGTGGAAAAGCGTAATGCAAATGTTAATATTCTTCTAAGAGCCTTTGGCTTCATAAATCAACAGGGCCTATGAAGTGTCTACGATATTAATTCCACACAACCCATCCTGAAATAATATTAAAGGAGAAAGTCAGCAAAACCAAACCAGAACACATTAAGACAGGAAAAGAAGAAAAACAAAAAGAAGGTCAAAACAAACAGAGGCAAAAGTAGTGATTCAATAAAACTGCAGCCTTATAAGGACAGATTCAGAATGGCAAATTGCTAAAGCACCTTTGATTGGTGTTTTCATTTTAATCATCAAGCCACAGTGAAACTGGTTAAATTTTACCAAAAGCTTTTTTTTCTTTTTCCCTAATCCCCTTGATCACGTCCAGACCTGCTTTAACTGACTTATCTAAGGCACCTGCACTGTGCTGAATGTCTTCTGCACTGCAGCTTCCACACATACCCACATCCATCACACACTGGGGGGAAGACTTTTACTACTGGATTTCAAGCCCACAACAGACAGGCATGATGAAATTTATAAGTTTTATTGGTACAGAGATAAAATACACTTTTTTTTTTTTTTAAATGCTTGCATGTGTAATGGCACATTCTGAGGGTCCAGTGTAGTCAAGGACAAGTAAAAGGGTACTCAAGAAGGAGCTGACCAGAGAGTTTTCTAGAACAGAAAAATTCTCAACTCACAGTTCTGTTTCAGAAAGCCTGATGAAAAAGTTTGTCTGTATCTACAAATTTGACTCAATTGTGTCCCTAGACCACCACGGCCACATTGCCATGGTCCCTTCAAGCACAAGCCAGACGAAAAGTTAACCTAAAGTCCAGGAAAAAACAATCAGGCTTCAGAGGGATCAAAATGAGCACAGTAACAACAGCTGCAGCCATCTCCTGCCTGTACATCCAGCAGATCCCTTCTCCTTCCTGACTTGGGCATCTGCCTGAGTTTCCCAGTCCACTTTTACAGAAATTTGAAACTTCATCCTTACATAAAATCTGACCTATCAACTTTTCAACTCATTTTTAGCTTGTTTGCTTTGACTCAGCATTGCCTCCTCCTGCCCAGCACATTCTGGTTTTACACGTGACCCTTTCCTGAGGTTGGGAGGATTTTATCTGCCTTGGTACCGTATCACATCTTCCCATGCTGCCCACAAAGACTCTGACAGGCAGGGCCGAACTCCAGGAAGGAAAGGGCAATTTTGGGGTTTGGGTTTGTTTGGGGTTTTTTTGATAAAACACGGAGATTTAGCACTATATAAAGTATTTTAAAATCAAGATAGGCTGCTTCTATAGATCAGCCCTAATATCTTTGGGGCATGGACTGCATGTAACTACAATTGTGATCGACATCAAGTTCATTTTGGGAACAACTGTAATACAAACAAATAATAACGAATTCTGTTACCTGATTTAATAATGCCGGATTGTACCTATAAATATTTTAAGAATAACTACATTTATATTCTTGTTTTTCTGTCTCTGATGGACATGATACAATCTGATACTTGAAACAAAGACAGGTACAAGAAAAGCAGCATAAAAAAAGATGCTGATTCATATGCCCCTAAGAGAAGTTTAAGTCTCCTCCTTTACTGCTGATCCAAACACAAACACATGAGCTTTCACACGCACATTTACAAGAACTCTGGGTGTCCTTTTCTATCCCTTTCTTATCCCTTAGCCATGATCTCTGGCAGAGTTTATCAAAACAGAAAAAGACTCACTTTGTTAAAATTTAGGATTTTAGAAACATGTAATCTTTGTTTCTTTGTTTTACAGTCTGGAATAGAAAAGCAGCATACGTTTGCCTAGTATTCATTATGGTGGTACCTTCTATTCACCTCCAGTCCAAAGCCAGCAAAACCCCAGAGACATTTCCTACACTTCCACTTGTCACTTTTCAGACAACTTTTCCTGAAGAATTTTAAGTTCCTTTAAAACTGGTGATGCCCCTCCCCATTCTGTGCAATACCTCCAAAGTGCAAGTTTGGTCCAGCCCAGTATTTTGTGCCTCTATGTTAAACATGAATCATTACCCTGCAGAGCTGGATCAGCTTCTCCCCTCTCATTGATGTAAAATTCATTGCACAGCGCGGCCAGCGCAGACACTGCAGACTCCTGCAACAGAGATACATTTACTCACCTCACAGGTTCTCAGAATTAAGGAAAAAGAAAGTGGATTTAAAAAAAAAAAAAAAGAAACCACAAAAAACTCCTTTCAGATACTGGTATTTACCTTCTTATTATTTCTCCCCAGTATCAGTTTAGTAAGGAAACTTATGTAAGAAAAAAACAGATTTTAATCTTATTCCTTCAAAATGAGCAGTAAGCTAAATTAGCATTTAAGACAATAACATATGAAATGCATTTTCAGTTCAAATGAAAGACCTCCAGGATGACACAGCATTACAAAATACACAAGGCATTATTTCACCTTCCATATACTGCCAGACTGACAAGAAACAAACCCTCTCTCCCCGGGGAGCGACAGAAAGGAAACACAGAAAAGAACATGGACTGAAGGTTATAAACAAAAAAGCCCAAACATCCAGGATCACAGGCCTGGTGTCCTGATCTTAATTGGTTTAGAAAAGGATCAAAGGTTGTGTATTATACCTGAGCCTCCTCATTTTTAGAGTGGGTTCAGCTACTGATACAGAACACAAAATAACTCAGCTGCTGTTTCAAAAAGCACATAATAGGTTTTCTCATAAAATTTATGGCTGGATTATACTTTCCAGTTAATAATATAATGTTACCCAAAATTATAATAAATTTGAAAGCACACAAAAGCTGTGCATTGTTCACTTCATGTTAATGGCAGCAATACTTATTAACACTCATGTTCTCCGGGTACAGTAAATCTTAAATGTAACACAGAAATCCTGCTCAGCTGATTCATTCTGCCCTCAAAGACACCCCAGACCAGTTCCCTATGCAAAATCAAGGACTTGAAAGAAAACCGGCACTCACCTAAACAATATTCTAACTACCACAGGCATTATAGCAGCAAAATATCCAGCATTATCTAACTGCTGTAGTTCAGGGACCCTTAAAGGCCATCTTATCCATCCTCTGCCATGGGCAGGGACGCCTGGGACCAGACCAGGTTGCTCACATCCTTCACTTTCTAAATTAAATGTTTTTCACCTTAAATATATGAAGTTACACTGGAAGAGAATATTGCTTGTCAGAAAAAAAAAAAAAACCAACCAAGATTACTTTTCAACATCTTAAGCATTGCCCTTAAAATTATTTCTCTGTAAAACAGAAACAGAAATAAGTGAGAACTGACATTTATTAAACATACTTTGCTTGGCTTTAACTGATGTTTACCAAACAAGTCAAAATTCTCTACAGCCTGTAATTAATTCTTCTAAGCTTTGGTTTAGAAGTTCCAGTTATAAGACATACCAACACTTTGAAAAAATTGTTAATGCCAAAAGAATATCCTGCGAATTCAAATTTCATCTTTTAATTTTCTTCAGTGATTTGGATACACTCCAGTCTCCTCTGTCTCCTAAGGACAATTTTAAAAGATGAGCTGCAAGATACTTGGAATGTCTTTTTATCTTACTATTAAAACCTAACACAACGAACACAGTATGTTAAATTCAGGTTGTCTGTAAGCTCTAACAGGGCAGACAGAAATTGGCTTTATAATTCAGCAGAGCCTTTAAGAGCACCAGATCAAACTGCCGTGGGATTTCTTGGGAAAATAAAGGCAAATAACTGGTGGCATTAAGATGATGTAAATAAAACTGCATGAGACATATCCATCAATGGATTTAATATTCAGAATCAGGGCAGCTTGAGAGCACAGAAAAAGGATTTGCAACAGAGTTTAACAGAAAATTCAAGCTCATTGTCCTGAATAGCTCTGGTAACTCACATCAATGCTCACAGGGTTACCAAATGTCCTCAGTACCTGTGGACATCATCCAGAGCATTTTTAATTCTCACAAAAGTTCTCTGAAACCACACATATTACAGGTACACCAGAACAGACACAAAACACTCTCGAAATGTATCCACAGAGGCACCAGGGAGCAGCTTCCAGCCCCATCAGCGACTCCTCACCCTGTGCAGGTGTACAGGCAAGAACAACCTTTGGGATAACTGGTCAAGTATTCATCAAAAAGGTCCCCTGGAATCTTGAGGAATTCAAAATATACTTTTTGAAATACTCCTTCTCACACATCTAAGAAACAGGCATTCAAGAGCCAATAAGAACCCACGGAAAATAATCCACCAAAGGAAAGCAAAAGTATTTCTAATTCTATATTTAATGTGACCACATGAAGGAGGAGAAATTATTGTACCTTCATATGCTGTCGTGCAGCACTGGAAACAAGAGTGAGATGTCTTAGACTGTCATTTATTAACCACTGCCAACCACCTGGAATAGCAAGGAACATACACAGCTTTAACTTTTCTTACTTTCTGAACTTCAACATTCTCCATTTAATTTTTCCACAGACCAGCAATTATACAGATTGACCTATGCCCTTGGTTTTCCAAACTAAGCAAGGTTGTGACTCCCAGTACTGCTGCTCCAGATTGGATTACCATGGCCACAGTGAACACCCCACACCTGGTGATGCTGAATACTGCACAAAATTCTATTTATTGTCACGTTAACAGCTAAAAAACAAATCTTCAAATGGCATCACTATCTGCTGCAGTACTTGTGTATCTTTTTGGTATTTTTTAATGTGCTAGGCCACCCAACTCCATTAATTCTGCTTCTTTGAAAAACACAATTTGTTAGTACTTCAGTTTAATGAATAGTTACTACAATCATGAAAGGTTATTGAAAATAGGACATACCGATTATTGGATCTCCTCTAAATGGCATTTTTGATAGCGACAACTTTTCAATTAAAGTGCAGACTGTAAGAAAAGAAGTTTGATAACAGGATAAATACCCCCCCAAGAAAGAGAAATTGTAGCAATTTTGAAGATACAACCACAGGAGGTTACATTAGCATTCATTTTAAAGTGAAGAATATTTGCAAAGAGACGTTCAAAATAAGGGAAATTAAAACCCGAAAGGAAATTACACTGTACAAAAATCACTACGATGCAGTAACTGTCCTCTGACATGAGTTAGTCCCATAATTCATGCAAATCCCTTGCTTGGTGGGATGTTTTTCCCCTCTGCCATTCAAGGTGTGCAAGTACACATCAGGCACCTTTTTTTTTCTATACAGTCTGGAAATGGCAGTGTAGAATCAGTGACAGCAAAGCAACTGAGGCAAAGATAATACTACAGCCACTAAAAACTATCCAAATACATATGACAGGTTTTCCTACTTCTTATTCACATTGTTTTTGAACCTCCAAGGAGTGGCATTTGCTCACTGCACAGAGCCTGGAGCTATGAAACTGGATGCAGCTTTATTTCCTTTGATACTTGGAATACGTGAGGACATCCCTTTAATAAAAAAGTCCTGATTATTTTAAATCTATAAACTTATATGAGTTTTATGCTTACAAACCCACTTTGAGAATCGCATTTTTTTACATGTTTTGAGGCTTTTTTGGGGAATGGAGATTAACACAGGAAACACTGCAAATTTTCTGTCCAGCAGATTGACTGTAGTGCTCAAATGAAAACTCAGCATTTGGGGAATACCATTATCTTTCACCTCCTGGGGTTCAGTGAAATAAACCAGACTGGTATAGCTCCATCTCACTGCCTGGCTGCTTTAGAGTTGGTGGAAAAGAGGGAGAGGACAGAAGAAGGTGCTGCATAAAGTAATGCCACCGTTTTGTTTTCCTCTCCTCCCACAGCTTGACTTTTGACTCTTCCTGTGGGCTCTGTACACAGTTCGTCATCTTCATTTATACTCAACTTACTGGGCTCCAAATCTCCTCTTGAACTCACTCCTCACTATGGCAATGCCACACAAACTCCTCTCAATACCGTGTGTCAGCTTCTCAGTGCTAATATTTATTCACAGACAAGGTTAAGTGCAATGTGACCAAGCCCAAGTCTCTCGAGGTTCCTCCTTAGTCCTCTGTGCCTCTTTGTGCTCTATTGTGGTTGAGCCCATCATCTTCATTAGACATGCAGGCAATTTGTGGAACATTTTCAATTCTTCTCTCATTCCACCTACACAGTTGTATCATGCCAAAAGACTGCCATTTGTACTTCTCCAAAACCATGAAATGTTCAGCTGCTTAAAGCTGAAATATATCACAAAAAAACTATTCCTGCAGCCTGCATTTTCACGTCATGCAGCTGTAACCTCATTCAAATCCTCTTGCTCTTCCATCTCAGTACCGAAGCTCCTCTACCCACGAAGTCTGGATGGCTTCAGATCTTCCGAGAGGAATCTGCTCTGTAGCACTTCCTTCATTAAACTCACGAGCAGGAAACCAAGTTGGCAGCATTTCCTCATCCACCCAGCCTACTTTTTCCTGCAACACCCTTCCTTTTTACAGTGGTTCTGTACATAACAATCTTCAAAATCCATCTTTTCTGCGATGCCACACTTTCCACAGACTGTTGTTCATACGGTCTTTTTGCTTCACTTCTGCGCACCCACGTCATGATAAAACCTTTATTTCCACAATGGCTTCTGTCTCAAAGTGCAGATCATATCTCTTCTGGAGAGGAATCTGAGTACATCACTGAAGGAAGACAGTTCAACCCTGAAAAAACTTCACTGTGTGCAACAACAGAAGGACCCAGTGTGACACAGATGACAGAACCATCTCCAGCTCTCACACAGAGTTATTCCAAGTGGATTGGCACCCCATGCCCTGGTGTACCCATCTTCTGATTGGCCTCCACATTTGTATTTTTTAATCCCTGTGCAGACTTTACTTATACATTCAACACATCATATGCCAAACGAACTGGAAACACGTGAACAGCCAAATTCCTCAGGGCATTCACTCCTCTCCTGCTGTCCCACCCCAGCTGTGGTACTCACCAGCCGGTCTCATCAGCTCTCCACCTAAACCCCTGCAAAGCAGAAACAGCCTTAGAGAACAACCCACCACAGGCAACCTGAGTGTATTATTGCCTAGAGTGAGGCAAAAAGCCCCTCAAAACCACTTCAGAATGAAAGCAGAGCACAAAATACCCACAGTTTTCTATTTGATCAACTCAGCTTCTTTTTTAAATCAACTTTTCTTGACATCAGCGTGATTAATACAAACCTCTCCTGAATATTAAGCTTTCTTCTTGCAAAAATGTGCTCTCAGTCTTCCTAACTTTTAATGTGAATAATAAAAAGACTGTCAAGTTCATTCTGCTTTTCTTTTCACTTGCTTCAGAAACATTCCAAACCCATGAGACTGACCAAAGGACTGTCCAGTCATAGTCCCTACCAGCTTCTGATTTCCACAAGTGAAAAGCAACTACACGTGATTTTTTAATAAAATCATCACCTCTGTAAAACTAAATAGAAACTTCTCTTCCCAGTTCCCATTTCCACATATGTTAACTGGTTTCCTGTCCTGGTGAGATTTATCACCCTTCTCCTTTCCTGCTCAAGCCCCATCCCAGGTGATTCTGTGTTCAGCACAAGAAACACATGAGGAAAGGGAGAGAAACAATTGGCTCAAGCTACTTCAGACCCTCATGAGGTAACGGTGTGTTCCTCAAGGATGGTCTCACCAGCTCAGACCTCAGCCCAGTTCCTCTGTCTGAACATGAGCCCAGCCAGTAACAGCAGCAGGAGAAGAAAGTCTGAACCGGGCAGAAAGTGGGGAGGGAGAAAAGCATCCTGGAAATGGCAGGGCCTGTTTCCACCCTTTGGCTTCTCCTGGCTCTGGGCAGAGACTTCTCCTCACCCCACTGAGCACTGTCTGCTGCTTGTATGGATATCCATCCCCAAGGCAACGCCTCAGGTGTCCCGCTCAGTGTCACCCTCTGCGGCTTAATTGTTCCATTTGGTGAACCTTCGACCTCCCCTTCCTTTGGGTATTTCCTCCCTTGACTCCTTACTGTCTCCCTTCACTTCTGCTGGAATATTTCCTCCCTGAGGTGTGCCAAACCCTTAATCACCTGTTTGCATGTCCATGCTCTGGCAGAAACTCTCAGCAAGGGGAGCAACAACAAAGGCTTTTTTGTTTATTTGCTTGTTGTTTTTTGTTTATTTTAAACATTTTCTTCCCTCCTCTCCTCCTCCCTCCCCACAATAAAATTAGTAGCTGTGCTGAGAAGGCCAGCTTAGCAATCCTAACAACTCTTACAGCTTTGTTCTCCAATTTATCCCTTTGTATGAGCTTCAAAAGTCTGAACATTTTAAACACGTTTTTCCATTCCACACAGGGAGGTCCCTTCTGTAATATGCTCTGGGTTTCTGACTGCTCAACAATTTCATTGGTGTTTCAGGTAATGCAAAGATGCCAACTGCACAATATTCTCATTTGCCATAGACCAGCAGTTCCTTTAATTGAGAAACTGTTGCTTTCGACAATCAATATATATTAGGCTTAATTTAATAATCCCCAGCTCACTTTATCATTGTAGGAAGCAAGCACAGATTCTATATCCTCATGCTGATAAGGTCTGTGCATTGTCTACCCCACCTTCCTGCCATGCTGTCTGCTCTCCAGCTTCTAAAAAATTTAAATTAGAAAACAAAAAAAGTGATGCAAGGAGTCGAGACAGGGGCAAAAACAGGCGACTGATGTGGCAAGCTTTGCTTCCTCTTCCACACTTCTTCTCCCCTTTACTTTGCCTTCACCCATTCCTTGCCTTTTGTCTGTTGCCTTACTGCAAATGAGGGTAAAATAATCATCTTGCAAATGTGTTTGGTGTGCAGCAGAGTCTGCTGATGCAGGGATTCCGATAGGGACTATTCTGTTCCAACTACAAAGCAAGAACTGAGTCACAAAGGCTGCTCTTCTCCATTTCCTTGCGCTGCCAAGAAGGAAGTCAGGCCACTTCAAGCTGTGCTGATGTTAATAATTTGAGTGCTATCCCTTCCTCTGGCGTTTCACCAACTCCATTTAATTCCAGAGTTTAGAACCTCTCTGAAGATTGCTGTCCCCATGCAAGAATGCAGAAAGGTGACAGGGATTTGCATAGCAACATTTCTACATAGCACAAACTCCACTCAAATCCCTCTTGGGCAGCACCGGGACCTGTGTGTGCTCCTCTGCAAAGCTTCCCGAGTTGGTTCTTGCCCAGACACACTGTGTGTCCACCAATATCACTCAATTCCTTCCCCCTTTCCACAGCTCATGAGTATTTCACTTTTAAGAACCAAGAATTCTATCATAGTCCAAGATCTTTCCTCAGTCAGTGCTTAGTTTGTCAAACATGATGCGCATCTTTCTATTAACTTTATCTCACTCCACAGTATTTCACTAAATTAAAAAGATACGGATCTACCTAATTCAGAGATTCTGAATTTTGCTGTACAGTCAGTATTCTTCTTTTTTTATTCCAAAGACACATCCACAAGTTGCATCACATTATTAGATGTACCTGTTTCAAGCTTTAATTATTAATTCAATTTGCAAATTGACTGATGCAGTGCCCAGGTTCCACAAGCTCCTAAGCATTCCCTCGTCTGTGCAGTTCCACAGCAATGCTTCCCTCCTAGAAACATCCTGGGATGAGTCATAATTCATGTGTGGAAAATAAAATATATAACCCCTTGCAGAACTGACGAATTAACATTACTGACCCAAGAACGACAGTATCTATTTTATAATTACATTGGCTTGAATCAGAACAGTGCTGTTCTCAGGGCATAAAGAAGTTCAAAGTACTTTTGTGGATTTATTTTTTAGAATTATCTTAAGCCTGCTTTTTGTCAGAAAGTCAC
The DNA here is from genome assembly GCA_013400235.1 of Oriolus oriolus. NCBI lineage: Eukaryota > Metazoa > Chordata > Aves > Passeriformes > Corvidae > Oriolus > Oriolus oriolus. The sequence continues at coordinate 729,083 of VXBT01003995.1, forward strand.
AATTCCTCTTTAAGATAATAAAAATAACAGTAACTGAAGCCGTTTAGAATTGAAAAGCATCTAAGCTTTCACAGGCATCCAAATCTGAAGCTAAAAGTACTGGAATAGCTGAAGAGATTCAGTTGCAAATATTGGATTTCTGGGAAGCTGAGAACACATATTTCACCTCCACATGAACAGCAACCAAGCATTTTCCTTGGGAACTCTTTGTCCCAAATAGAACTGAAGCATCTTAAAAGGCCCAGGTTGCACACTGCCTGGCTTTTGGAGGTACAGAATGGCTTTATCAGAGGGTACACAGAGGGGAAAGAGAAACCCCTGAGCACAGCTGAACAGACTAACAAAGCTGTCATGGCCAACCCTTCAAGGTGCACAGAATAAACCACACTGACATGAGAAATGCCAAGTTTTATGCTACTGTAAATTCGTATGCCACGCTGTATTCCAGCCCCAGAATGCTACAGGTGAAATCCTGGCTCTGTGGAAGTAAAAGCTTTCCCAGCGACTTCAGTTTGCAGCAGAAGAATTTCACCTCATAACTCCTCAGAGGACAGCACAGCACGATCTCACAGAGCCATCCAGGCACTGGATGCATAAAACATTTGAACTTGGAAGAACTGTTAAGATGAGCTTCGTTGCAAAGCTGGAATTATTCGCTGATTAAGCTCATCTGCCTAAAAAACTCTTTCAGGTAGATGAATGCCAAGAAACACATTTGCCCTGAAACCATCAAGATTAGTTACAACCTTAAAGGCCTTTGAAATGAGACGAGTTTCTCTTTTGCCCAGCACCTGTCAACACCTGCGGGCTCCCTTACTCTGCTGGAAAAGCCGAAACTCGGAAGGTGCCGGTTCAACTGACACTGGCTGCTCCTCCAAGCTCCTAAATCTGCTGGGCTGCCACAGGTGACGTGCTCCACACCCAGCCAGTCTCTCCAGAGGCTGCAGGGATGAGCTCAGAGCAGGGCTGGGTGTGCAGCACGTCGCAGGCACCGCGCTGCCCGGCATGGGAGTCGCTGACGAACATCCCGACTCCCGACGCATCCAGCTCGGATGGAACCCTCAAGGGCCAACAAACACAACATCTGCCGAAATCCAAAGTGCACTGCAACCACCTGCAGGAAGCCCAGCACTTCCATATCCGTTCCTGATCTTGTCACCAACTCTGGGCATTCAGGCCTGTGGGATCACACTCAGAACTGGCTACAAAGAAGCTGAAAAAAATTCTGAACATCTGCTCAGCTGAATAGTCACTCAAGAACCTCATACCACATGAGGCAGTTTTGGAGAATCTTAACACAATTACCAAAAAATACTGTTTTCTTGAAGACCTTTCATATTATTGAATCATAGAATTATTTAGGTCGGAAAAGACGTTTAAGATCATTGAGTCCAACCACTGACCCAGCACTGTCAAGCCCAACTTAATTAAACGTGTTAAAACCTTTTCAACTAAATCCTTTTTAACAGATCTTTTAAATCCCTTCAGGGATGGTGACTGTACCACTGCCCTGGGTAGCCTCTGCAAAGGCTTCACAAACCTTTGAGTGAAGTGGTTTTTTCCAGCATCCAATTTAAACCTTCCCTTGTGCAACTTAAGGCCATTTCCTCTTTCCTATCACTTGTTACTTGGGAGAGGGAGTATTGAGAACGAGTCCAAGGTCTCAGATGCACGACAGAAATAGATCTGCTACAAAAAATTCAGATACTAAGCACGCTGGAGCAGTGGGAGCAGAATGGAAATCAGGCTGACTACTGACACTGTGTTTAAACCAGCAGAGTGACTTCCTAACCCAAGTAACACAGCTGAAGGCAACAGATGTCACAAGTTTCCATCTTGGGTTTTTATACACAAAAGTTCCACTTGAAACAAATAAAATACGGCACATTTTTTCTAACTTTATAACCTGTACTGCCCAGAACAGGCACAGGAGGCAGATGCTTTACAGGGCATGGTTTACATATGCCTTACCCCCACACAGAAACCCAGAAACTCCTGCACAACCCACAGCTGGAAGTGCACATGCAAATGCTCAAAGCAACCAGCTCCTCCAGACAAACCAGTGCATCAGATGTGTCAGGATCAAGGCTAATGGCAGGAAGTACACACTGATGTGCCTGGACTTGCAGGTTCCTTTTTCACTGTACTATGGTAAACCCAGAAAGGACTTCTACAGGAGGACAGAAAAATACTTGTATTTAAAAAAAAAAAAATGTTAATACGGTAGAAGATGGGATTTTCTATCATTAGGATAAATAAATTTGAATGTTTCAAGTATATTTGAAACTGAGACTGACTGCAGTATAACTCCAAACAAGACTGTGTCCTGTGTAAAGGATAATTTATGGCCATTTTTCAAAATCAGGTTAAAGATGGTACAAGAGCTATGAAACAAAGTAAGATGGCTGGGCAGCTCCATGGGCAGCTCTATGAATGTCTCCATTACAGCACTTTGGCTTTCTCTTGTTTGACTTGAGGGCCTTACGGATTCAATAGAATCAGACAATCAAGAAACTCATGATCCATTTTCCAGCTTAAAATTCGTAATTGTAACTTTATAAAAGACTATTTTTTTAAAAAATTCAGCATTTCTACACTTTACTTCCTTTTCCCTTTCTCACAGGCCAAAGAATTCCTGAAAACAGCTTGATCACAGCATTAAAATCCATTCAGTCCCCGACAAGGCTGTTTAGTGGCCAGAAGTGAAAGCAAAATATCTAATGTGGCCAGATGCTCTTTGCTAATACAGTTTAAAAACTTGAAACACAAATAAAACACACAGGTTTTCAACATTCCTCCAAGATGTTGTTAACACTGAAAATTCCCAGTAGCAATTTCTCAAATGGAAATCTTTGGAATATTATGTGCAATAATTACTCATCATGAAACGAGTTTGGCTTGTTTCACTAAATGCTTGCCCAGCAACACTCAAATTGTTGGTTTGTTTTTATAACCTAGTTTATTTTTCTTGTCCTATTTTAAAATATTTTGTGCATACCAATATTTTAAAACACGGATTAGAGCAGACATCTCTGTCTCAGCTGAGTATGAGAGCAAACAGCAGCGAATCAATCTCGCTTGGAGTTGAATTAGAACTCTTATCTAGAACGAAAACATTTCTGTAGGCATCTTATAAATACCATTAAGTGCAAGAAGTGCACATTACAACAAAAACAAATTACACCCAAGCTCCACCCTGACATTAAAGAATTTCTGGAAGCCAAGAGAGCCACCCACAAAGACATGAATATACAGTATCAGCACTAAGCCCATCCGCCAGCCCGAGCTCACTTGGGGCTGGAAGTTTCACATCACTGTGGATGACCCCTCAAGAAGTAAATTTTCTCATTTCTTCAGAAAGTTTCAAGATTAAAAAAACTTACATAAAAATTCTTTAACCTGTAATTAATAATTACACAAAAAAAAATTACTTAGGGTTGACCGTTTTCAGGTAAGTCACGTGTGAAGAAGTGAACTAAAAATGGCCAAAAAATGTTGTCAGTTAAAGGAGAAAAAACCCTCACTTGCATATACAGTTATTAGGGAGCACAAGTCATTAAGTTTTGATTTCCTTACATTTAGGAGCAAACTCTGAAGTCACACACCAGTTTTAATTCACATTTACTTAACAGTTACTTAAGCAATACCCCTTAATTTCCTGGAAGCTTCAACAAATAGGAAATGAAAAACAACTTAGTGAAAACTCATTTGCATTTTCTTTGTCGCAAGAGTTGAAAAACTGCCCTGAACCTTTTGCAACGCTCCTGTCCTGTCACACAGGATGAAGAAAGGAATTCTGGAACTCAGATAGAAGCTCCTTTGAATAAATAAATAAATAGATTTGGGCAACATTCATTAAAGGCCACTTCTGCAGCCCCTTCTGAACCCCCCGCCTCTGCAAGCAAAGCACCTGAGAGACTGGAGTGGGTGTCACTAATTGTACAAACCCCCCTTTCCCAGATCCTACTGGTTTCATTCCTTTTAATTGACATTTTCCAAGATGAAAAATGATGGGTTTGTGTCTTTTTTCTTACCTGTACAACTGACGACTGCAAAGCTGGGTGGAAAAAAGCAAAACACATTAATATTATTTGAGTTTGCTTGATCCAAGTGTTTTCATTTTTCCCCCTAGCATGCAATATACTGTGAGATGTGCAAACCTTTAGTTAATTTTAAAAATAAAATTAAAAGGGAAAATCTCCTTAAAACAACTTCTCTATACCCATTTGAACTTTATTTTTAACAAAATCAATATAACACATTCATGAAGCACTAATTTCCTGAATTCCAAACCCAAGCTGCTCCTGCAAATACCCTGAAAGCCAGTTTGGCTTTTTAAAATAGATTTGCTGTCGACCATTGGCCCTTTTAGAATGATGACAGACTGCACTGTCTGATCACTGAGAACTTTGGTAGCTACAGATTGAACAGAAAAAAACTTAAGGATTCAAATGCGACTGAAAAACCTTACTTCTTTACAGCAAGCCATCCTAAAAAAAAATCAGAGATTATCACATTTCTATGTAGTAAAAGCCAAAAAACCCAGATTATTTAAAATTGAGAGTTTATGGCAACTTTGCAGATTAACTGGAAACAACAACAGAAACTGCATCACAACAACTTAAGGCCACTCTAAGAGCAGAGATGTGTTGACCAAGCTTTCAAGCATTTCAACATGAGAAAGCTAAAGAAGGACAAAGGTGCTTTTTCAACTTGTGGCAGCAGCTCTCACCTGTGCCCAGAACTAAACAGGCACCTGTGGATTTTAGTGGGGGGAGTGGTGAAAGCACATCAGAGCCGGCACTAAAGGTCCTACAGATCCTGCAGGAACAGCAGGAGCCTGAATGGTGGAGCATTGTCTGTTCCACGGTGGGAATAAAAAACAACAACAACAACAACAAAAAAAACCCCAACAACATGGGATGACTGAAAATGAAAGGGACAAATTAGGGAAAATTTCTCCATGGCAACATTTTGGAACTGCTCTGAGCAGGACAAGGCTTTTCTTGAAGTAGAGATACAGACAATGCATCAATTGAAATGCGGAATACGACTTTCGAGGTCCATAAACAGGAAATTATGGATGCAGGGACAAGGAATGGGCTCCCCAGGTGTCCCTTGAGCACAGTCACCCCAAGGCCAGTCAGGAGGATGAAAGGAGAGCAAAGACAGAGGGAAAAGGAACCAAAGCAACCCCTTGAGGCATCTCAGAAATGTAATTTCCAGCCTCAGAGCTGGGGGTTCAGCAAGAGGCAGAACAGCCCCCAGTGTCACTGTGCAGGACACAGGCTCCAGGACATCCAGCTGTCCCACAGTCTGGGGGTGTCCAAACTCCTATTTGGGACATGGTTCGCTCCTGGCACAGGGTTGAGGAAGGTGGAGAACAGCTGCCTTAATTGTAAATTTTTGTTTAAAAATCATACGGCATTCCAGGTTAAAAATAGATTTTTGCTGGCTACAAACCTCTTGGTGAATCTGCTTGAGTCCCTCCAGCGATTTTTCACTGAAGTAGTACGTTACAGATCTGTAAAAGTATACAAAATTTTTAACACAGGTTCCCTAATCATGCTGTAAATCATTTTTCTTCCATAATGTCATTGTACTTCCAAACAGAAAACCAATCGTTTGATTTTCAAATTATGCTCCACAGAAATATGCAATATTTATTTTTAAACAGTTCAGCAAACATAACAACAGAAATTCCTTCCTTATCATACAGAAAATTATTCCGAAAGGTTTATTAAAAAAATCAATGTCACTTCCTAATAACATTATAATTGCCAATACACTGATAACCCTTCTCAGCTCAGTTGTGTTTTTGGACTCAAACACTTCTGTCATTTTTCCATCTATTTCAAGTACTTCCTGCTGCTAAAATTGATCCGTTTTTCTTGAACATAAATTCTTGTGATGGACACTGCTGGAAAGTGTGTGTAAATATACTATATATATACTATATTATACACATAATATATGTAATATATAAAAGTATATATATACCCTTATATCTACCTGGACCAGCATTCAGCAGCATTGAGTCAGTCGAACTCAATGAGCTGCTTGAGGAGGTTTTTCTCCAACAATAAGGAGGTATTTCTCCAATCCTGAAGACAAAAGACTGTCCCCACCCAGGAAGACAGCATACTTACAGGGAAAGAGGAATTAATCTATATTTAACTGGTCACATTCAATTCTCCAAATAAGGCAGCTAATGACCTCTCTTTCCTGATGATGAATTTAAAACTGAAGTGTTAAATCACTGAATAAAACGTGAAAGCTCAGCACCACTCATAAAAACAAACAAAAATTCAATGGAAACACAGTTCAGTGAGATGGAGATTTCCATAATTATACTCAGGAAGCTTTTAATAGACCAGATATGAAAGGAAAATTTATAGTCTAGATAGTGTTGCATTAATACCTATTATTCTCTTGTGCCAGTTTACACAGAGCATGGGTGATCTCAGCACAGGCAAGGATTGCCCCATGGCGTGTGTGCAGATCTGAGCCCACTGATAAAGGCAGAAGTCTTGGCAAAACTGAAAGAGATTAAATAATTAATTTTTTTTTTCAAACAAAGCATAGTGACAGATCACAGTTCTAAATGTAATTTTGCCTGCCTAGAAATAACACTGGAAAAGCATTTCTGTAAAGTCAGTTATCCTGGTGACTTTATGAAAAACAAGTCTTAATGAAGTAAATTCTGACAAACCACACTGAGCAATTTTATACTCCCTACAACCTCCCTGGCTGGAGTAAATAAAATAACATTGCTATTGGGCACTGAGCTGGCTGAGCAGTCAGGGGAGTGGGGCTGTACTGCAATGGAATTTTATTTCCATGTGAAGTGCCACCTTCCTAGACCACGACAGGAGCCCAGGCAAGGTGTGCCACAGCAGATTCTCAGGGGGCCGGGCACTGCCTTCAGCCACATGAAAAATCTGCCAGTACAGCCTCAGGATCTGCAATGGGCTTGATGCCATGATGATTTTTTGCTTTTCTTTTATACCCCCTTTTATACACTCTTTTATATAGCTTTATATATTCCTTGTGCCTTTAGCTTACACAGTTATAATTCTTTAGGTTCGATAACTCCCCTTAGACCCGGTATTTCATTAAGTTTAGACACCAAACATTCTAAAAGCCCAAAGAAACCAAGGGCCTCTCCAGAACACATTCTGTAAACAAAGCCAGGCCCATCCAGGGGGAGGGTCCCTTGGGTGGGGGGTCTCACCTGAGTCCCTCATTGGGGAACCTTTGATAGATGTGTTAATTAGCAAGGTCTATAATTGTAGCCTCATCACATCGTGAGTGGCCATTTTCTTCAGTGGGGACATCGGGGTGCATTCCGATGTGCATTTCATCACACCTAACGATCCTTAAATAAATACCGAGGTAAAAACCCTTTTTCCCTCCTAACTGTGTGCAGCTCTCTTAATTTTAAGACCAGGAAAAGGCATCAGGCTCAGCAAAGGGCCCTGGGCTCATGCTAAGAAACATCTGATTACACACACAGTCACAAAGGAATTCTTCTGCAGATGTCAGACTGGACAAGACAAAACAGATCCCCCACCCTTTACAACACCAAAGCCTTCTCAGCAAGAGCTGGGAATTTGAGGGGTAGCTGCTGGAGTTGTTCCCACACAACTGCACCCATTTATTCACCTCACAACCAGCAGAGTCCAGTGCAGCCAGGCATCTAAAGCCCACACCCCAGACAGAAAACAGCCTGACAGCAGTTTATAATTTTTGCATAAAACCTGAAAACAGATAAAGTCATCAGGGTCACTTCACTGTATTAAGTGGCAGGGGAAATCTTAATTTTCATTAAGTCATGGTGCATGTTTAGGTCTTTGTAGGTTTGTTGTGCCCAAGCTTGGCCTGGCTGAGCAGAGCTCAGCTGGTACCTACCCACGTTTGCCATGTACTCAGGGGCCCGGGGAGTGATGTTGTGCAGAGCTTTGGTTGAAAGTTCTCGAATAACACTGCAGATATAAGAAAGCATTTCTGAGGGTTAGCAATTCAGTAGAAGCAATGTGTTAAAAAAAATAATGTGAGGAAGGCACTCCTGTCCCCAGCCAAAACCCTGGCAATATTCAAAATTACAGCACTCTCTGTCCATCCTATGCTTTCCCCTCGTGAAAAAGCCAACAAAACCAAAGAGCAGCCAGCCTGCAGCCAGCTTTGAGTGAAGTGAAAAGAGCTTGTTGCTCAAAGAGACAAGGAAAAACACCAGTGGGGCTGGTGGAACCCGAGGGCTCGTTCTGTGCCCTGGCAGGGACAGTGCAGTAAACTGTGATTATTTCTCATGATGCAAACTATGATCAGCACTGATAGAATCTCCCTTGTGTGATATGTACACATCTCAATCTTCGTGAACAGTGAATGTGAGTAAGCACCATCTCTATGCGTGAAATCTGCTTTAATTAGGATAATTGTATGGTGACAGTGTTTACCCCTCACACACACTCTATACCATATAAATGGGTTTTATTAATCTATTAACAGATTGAGGTCATGGCCAAAAGACAAAATTCATAAACCTGTTTAAGTGACAATCTGCTTGGGAGGTACAGATGATATCACCTACTACTTGCCCAGTTTCCTTCAGTCAAATGCTACTGCAAACCCAGGTGTGAGTAAAATTTACAAAAATGAGCCATTAAAGTGCAATATGCAGAACAGTCAATTCCTGGATATTAATAATTAGATTTTATGAACTCACCTATCCCAGTGGTTAATCTTCATGTTAACTAAATGATCAATCATTGGCTGTGTATACTCAGCAAAGCCAGCAATATACACACTGAAAAAGAAAAGAAAACCAGGTATAGATTAGAAATATAGTCCAGAGAGAGAGAGAGAGAACACAGAATCAATATCTGAGTGCATTTTAGCACAACCTCCTCCAAAGATTTAAACCCTCTGGTTTTAAACCAACCAAAAAATTACTTAAATGTGCCTTTTCCTAAATAAGATGCAGCTGAATGACAGAATGGGAAATATTTTGAATTACTGAAAAATCTTAAAATCACTTCTGTAAAACTTTCAGACTGTTTATAAAACCTGCTATACCTACAACAAGCTTGACCTTTAATCCCATTGTTACATTCCAGAAAATCTAGATGTGTATATTAACTTGAATAATTACTCCAGGTTGGAGAAACTCATCACTGATATCAACTACAAGACAGAGGAAAATTAAGTTATAGAAATGTGCTACATATTCATAAATACAATGCTCCAAAATGGAAAATGGGTTTTCAATTTGCCCTTTATAAAAAACAAACACACGCAAAAAGTGGATGGTGACAAAAGCTGTGAAAGCTGCAAAGTTCAGGCATGAGATGGAAGGGAACAGCAGCACTAATTACCTAAGGAGCCTGCAGTTACCTAACTCACAGCCACACTTGCCTTCCAATCTTCAGAAGCATCAGCTATCGACAGCCAAGGTCAACACAAGTGAAGTGAAATGTCTTTTCAGTACATCTGATGAGTGTTAAATCACCCGGGAAAGCCCAACAATCAGCAGGACGTGCTTGTGTCACAAGGGCACAAAGGGATGCATGGATTACCTTAATTTCACCTTTTCATACCTTTTGAGTGATTAACTTTGCAGCTATAATAATGTTCCATATGTATACCTGTGTACAGTCAGAAGCAAACAAAAAGAAAAGCCAAATACTGCCACATGTTCCTATCCTGATATCTATGGAATTAATCAGAGTGTGAATCCTTAAATCCACAGCCCAGACCTCGGTCACTTGAGCCAAGATTGGACACAAAAACATCCTGTGCTGAGCCCTGAGGAGGATTTGACAGTTGGTTCAACCTGTTGTTGATGCCAGCAGAGAAAGGATAAAATTCATGTCTCTCTAGGTCCTTTCCCTGTTCTGGAGGGACAGACAACAACAGACACACTTCTCCTGCCGTGCCTGAGCTCTCTTCTCTTCTTTGTAGTTGCTTTTTTGAGTCCTAGTTTTAGCACCCACCATTCTTGCCAACCATTTTAACTCGAACTTCCTTGACCAACTGCAAATCAATCTCTTGGGTCACAGGTGTAGCTAAATCTCACTTTTAGTTTCAGTTTATAACTATCTCTTTAACTACAGTCCTCATCTTTTGTACCCTACTGAGAATTTAATGCAAGAAGCCTTGCACACAAGTCTGTACTTCCTGATGATAGTGCTGGTTAGATTTTTGTACTCTACTCAAGTAAAGAAGCTTTTTCCATAACTCTGCTTATACCAAGCCCAGAACTCCTGGAATCATCATCTCTTTACTGCCAGTTCATATAAAATAGGTTTTCTCTACCTTCCATCCTCAGAAATACATTTAGATATTTGAGCTGAATCCTCCAAAGACCATCAGCAAAAAGGGCACCCAATGTGAAAAACCTGCATTAAAATATTTAGATTTGAAAGGCTCTAAACAACTATTTATACACACACATATAAATATTTGTAAATATACATGATACTGCCCCTTTACCGGAATATATCATCCTTTATGAACCAAATTCAGCTGTAAAAATTGATACTTTCGGTTTCTGGGGGGTTTTTTTTGAGCTTTTATTGCTCAGCATTATCATGGTACATGTTTTCTGAGCAGCCAAATACATACCTGGGTGCTTTTACCTTTGATGTTACTCAGGGGAAAATAAGGAAATAGCCAAGTAACTTAAGTATTGACCCAAATAATGACAGCTTGCTTGCAGACCAGTGTCATTTTTTAAAAGTGATAGAATGAATGAGATGGCAAATATCTCACAAAAAAGAGTCTGATGAATAACACTGAACACGGTCTCAGAGAATCATGCTTCTAAGTGCATAAAGCTACTTATAAAAGATTTACAAATTTATTCCTCCTGTTGAACAGTTTAAAGAAAGAAATCAACAGTAAAAATACTTTCACTTAGGTAAATGTCACCCCTACAAAAACTCTGGAAATCACAGTGAAAGAAGTAATAAAGGTGCATGATAAAAAAAAAAAATTAATTACCAATTCAGCTCTCAAAAAGTCAGAAGAACATAATCAGTCTCTAAGCCAGAATCACAGAAGAGAGAAAATAAAACCTGCTTTGCCACTTTTGAATGTTTTCAATTTTCTTAGTACAAAAAACCACAGTTTCAAGAATCACATGGACGCCATACACGTGGATCTCGAGCAGCATGGAAATCCCAAGCTCCTGCATTTCCCCATCTCCCGTAGGTGGGAGCTCTGGGGAAGGCTGTGGGAGGAGGGTGGGGACCCCAGAAGGACTGACAGTCAGTAAAAGGTGAAGGTATGAACAGACTGAAATGATTCTGCACAAAAGTGACAATGTGGAGGTGGACAGATTAATTAAAATATAGTCGAGGTGAAGACAGAGGGTTCCAGTACAAATTATCTTCAAAAACTCCCAGTGGAAGTCACAAAGTTGGCAGTGGAGCATGAACCATCATGTACCTGTCTGCTGTTTCTGTTCCCCAAGGACATCATCTGCTCCAGCCTTTCTGACCTGCTGGGCTCCTGAGCAGCCCCATGGGGCAATTTCCTGTCCAGTCTCGAACGCGGCTGAATCACCCTCCATGGGTGCTGCTCTCCCTGCCTGGGCTCTGCACAGAGGCTGCACTCGAGGCCAGACTCTGTCTCAGACAGCTCAAGCCAGAACCGGCCCTTGCTCTTCGTCATTTCCTCTCAAAGAAGTGCAATATTCTGCTCCTTCTGGCCATCCAGTGCCCCCAGTTTGGCTCCAAACTCCCCTCGCTTCAGCAGCTCTGTGCTTCCAGAGCTGCCTCTGTACTCCAGGACAAGCCCCTGGTTTACAACCGCACCACCCCAGCCTGGGTATTTCCCATTTGCTCTTTGCAGACTGCACTGCAGAGATCAGTTTGGTTTTTCAAACACGACTGCACGCCGTGGCCAGCTTCCCTCTGAGCTAACATAAAAAGGTCTGTGCACAGACCACAAATTCAACAACTTGGGCAAACTGTTGTTTTAAAATGGGTATGACTTGATTTTGTTCACCCACATCAGAGTCTACCTGCCATCACAAGAGCCTCTCCTTTAACTACAACTCCCCAGATCTCCTCATCTTGTCCAGCTTAGAGAGTTTTGTGACACCTGCAAACGTGGCCTCTTGGCTGCTTCCTCCTCGTAGTCAAGGAAATCATGGCCACGTTTTCACTCTGCCTCATACACGATAATCGGTTTGGTGTAAAAATAAAACCACAATTTTGGTTTACTTAAAACCATCAGTATTAAACAATGTTCAGTAAGGAGAGGCAATCAGACAAGCACTTCATTATGTACACGAGGTCTTTCATGTTTAGGAAAACTAATGATTGGAAACTTACCTTATAGTCAAGTAACAGTTAACTCTGTTACCAACAGCAAAATAATCAGCTGCAGTGAGAATGTCGATGCCATGGGGGAAAGTGCCCTACAAACAAAATATTATTATTTTAAAATGCAAAATACATTCCAAATAGGCAACATGATTGAAAACAAATCTCCTGGTACTCTCCCAAGCACTGAAAAAATTCAATTTAATTTATAGTAACATCACTTGTAGTAGAGACATAAAGGATATTAAATATATATAAACAGCAAAATACCTCACTTTGCTTGTGAGTCAATGATAAACAGCCTGAGCAAATGGCAGCAGGTAGTAACCTATGCAATAGCTCCCTTCACACCTCCCAGTCATACCAAAATACATATTTGGTGAATGCATGACTATGTATGTACCCAAGAAATAATTCCTCTAGAAGGATTTAGATAAACATAAACACGTTTCCAGTTTATGTGAAGGCACAAGGTGAATTTAATGAAATACAAAATCAGAGATTTAGGCACCAAGAGATGCATCATGTATAGAATACATGGGGAGTTTTGACTTACACTTGTATTTTATGACTCATTAATGAACTAAAAAATGGGGTTGGCTTGTTTTTAAAATGAACACTGGTTCCCAGCAAAGCCTGAAACACTGAATCCTACTGAAGGATCCCACTTCTGCCATCACTGCTCAAACCCGTCTGTTTGGAGAAGAAAAATTATCTTTCTAAATATGAGACTTCCACTTAGAAACTGCATTTCTGTATGTAAGCAATCCAATTCAAATATTCAGAATTTTATTGGCCCTGGCTGGTTTAACAGAGCATCACAGGGCATGGCTGCTTTGGAACAGCAGAGGCAGCACAGCATCCATGAGCCAGAACGAAGAACAAATGGCAAAGGGCCAGCTGACAAACACTCCACTCACTTCCAAAAGGGACACTCAGAGGGTATTAAAACAATGAGGCTCCCTGGAAGTACAGGTTTGGGATGCGATGCAGGTTTGTTTACAGCTCGCTCATCCCTTCCACATTAGGATCCAGCCATGCAAAACCAGTGGGGAGTATCTCTCCATCTGAGCCTGAATCACTAAAGCAGTTTATCCTGGAAGCAGCGGGAGCTGCCAGCTGCTGCCGAGGTCTGGCTCTGGGGAGCAGAACTCCAGTGCTCCAAAAAAACAAGGCCTGAAATCTGACTGAGCCAAGGGGAGACAGGATTTATGGCTTATCCAAGGGATGGCCTGCAAGCCCTGGTAACTCGAAGGTAAAATGAATGCTCTGTCCAAAAGTCTCATGAAACCCTGATTAGGGGCAAAAAGGCACATGAGAGACACCTCAGTGTGATTTAAGGCCAAAGAGCAAGACATACAATGGAAGATATAAAGATGCACACTACATAAGGAAAATCTCAGCCAAACAATTTGAATTCTAGCTGCCAGCTGGACCTTGCTATTTGCTCCCCAGCTGCGAGTGTGCCAGTTCGATGCCACCTCACAAAGGTCACGGTGCCACCAGGCCTGTCGGTGAGACAGCAGCATTCCTGAGCTCAGGAACACAGAGGTCACAGCCAGTGGGAGAGTCAGGCTTCACAGAACAGCCAACAGCTTCTACTCTCTCAGAACACTTCAAACTTCTCCAATATAAAAGTTGCTATTATTAAGTGCATTTCTCATGATTTATGCTTAGAAAAATTCTTCACATTTTTCAGAGCTTCCATTTACACACAGTGTAAGTGGCATTCTTACAGTGGCTTCTTCTGAGGCCATAGGCAAGCTCAGGATTCAGGACATGTGGAATTGCAAAGCTGAAGCAGGCAGGAACCAGGCAACGAGTGAGGGCAACCTTTTTCCCCACCTATTTCGTACCAGCATTCTTACCTCAGGTGGAGAATATGTTTTAGCTCCTTCCAATTCAGAGAAAGGGTGTCTCTTTCAACACACTGCACCCACGGAGCAAACTCCAGAGGGTGGATCCACTCATTAAGTAACCATTTTCCTAAGCACCAAGGAATGGTTCAGCAAGTAAAACTTCTGACCTTCTGCAGGAACCAACTGGAGCCTGACAGCTCCTCCATGCCACGAAAACTCACTGTTTCACTGCTGGTGTGCCACCACAGAGGCTGGAATCATCATGTGTTCGACTGACACATCTGAGTTGTGGGTCAAAGCACAGTCTGTAAGGAACCTTTCTGGCTGTAAACTAACGTGGACTGTACTCCTATGATTAAGAAATTTAAAAAAACACTGAATTTTTGAAACATGGAAGCACTTCTAAACCTGCAGCACCCAGGAGCCCTCTCTCACCTGGAGCTAAGTCAGGGTAAGGTGTTATTTACTTCATTCAGCACCTCACACAGTGGAATCAGGCTGAGCTGCTGTGTGATGCCCAACCTCTCCAGGGCAGGAACTGCAGACCCATGCAAGAGTCACCCTGGCTTCTGTTTATCACAGGCCCAGCTGGGTCAGGTCACCAAAAATCCCTACTCTCTTCTTCCTAATCTTCTTGCACCCTTTCTCTGCTATCAACCTACTTCTATCTAGAAATACACACTGAATATGAACAGACTGCTTAATAACCAAAGTTCTAAAGGAATAATATTCTGGCTCAGAACACAGAGATTTTCAGGAATGCTATCAGGTTTAACAAAGATCCCTTAAAGAGCAGCTTATTGATAACAAAATTGCTTTAACCATGCTCACGCGCCCTGCTCTGTCACAGGAACACACTAAATGAACCATTCCCCCCACAGTTCCTCCCTCTCTTAGTTGGATATTCAGCTTTATTAATTCCTGGTGAGAAACCAGTAAATCCAAGGCTTTCCACTATTTGCTTCTCCTCCAAGCTTGCAAATCAAAGTTGTCTTGAGGATTTTAACTGCTTAAATGTTGCTAAGTTACATAGGAATTTACCACGACCCTTTTTACCAAAAGACTTGGGTACCTCCAAAAGTACCAGATTTCTCAAAATATCTGGATGCTACAAGAGACAAGCCCCAAAACTGAGTTGAAGACTTAAGCCTTGTTTACTATGGTACCAACTACAGCAATGATTGCACAGCTCACTTCAGTTGTTCTGCTTCTATTGAAAACTAGAAAGTCAGTGAGAAAAAGAAAGAAAAAATGATACTTTTCCTGCTTTAAAAGCACTGTAGTTTCCAGGGTGTACAAGGATCAGCTCAAAGGCTGGTTCTGTTTTTCAGAAGGACTGAAAATTAACCAGTCAGCTCATTTTCTTCCCAAACTGGAATACTAAAATAAAACTCACACCTCAGAAAAGTACTCCACAAGAACTTGCTGCTCATAATGAAAACAATTATTTTGTGACATTCTTTTACTCAATTTTTCCAAAGCCACGGTGTCTAATTTTGATTTTAGGCGCTCCACGCTCACAGTAACCTCCAAGGCACAAATGAATGAAGATGCAGGGAAGTCACCATACCTGTCTCCCAACATTCTCCTGGAAGGCAGCCTGAGGAACAGAGAACAAACACACCAAAACAAGTCAGGTTTGCTTTTTGATAAACACCAGATGATGAATTCAAAACACACAACAATATAAATGACCCATGGCTTTTCTGTTTTAAATAAAGTAAACTTTGTCAGTAGAACAAGCCCGCGGGGCTTTTGTGTTTGTGCATGTCCACGTTCTGCTGTTCCTGAAGCCGTAGGCTGCGCGGCAGCAGTTTAAGAATGCAGCTTTATTAAACTCGTCACACCCACACAAGTGCTTGGGAGTAGTGACACAAGGCTTTGCCCTGGGATGGAAACAACAGCATGATGTAGACAACAGCAACTGAGGCAACTCACTCTTGTCTGACTTCAACATCATTTGCTAAGAGCGGGCAAAGTTTCATTCTTTGTCAGTGAAAACTTTGGGCAAAAAACACTGAGACTGCAATATTTATCTGCAGGGTATGTGTCTGAAAGCACGCTGAAACACTGGACTTGTAAAATTTGAAAACAAAATTCATGTATGTCTCTTGTATTTTGCACTAAATAAACTCAAAATCCTGCAAAAATGCAATGAAAACAACCATAAAGTTAATCTGTCTGCTTGTATGGCATACAGAAGAAAACCTACTTAGTTCCCTACTTGAATTTTCTCTCTCTCGCAAAAAAGCCCATTATTTTTATCCCTTTAAGGGACATACAACCCTAAGTACTAATAAAAGCTTCTGTAAATTTTGACTCTTTTCAGAGAGGGGAGATCATCGTTATGTGGACTGCCACTCTCTCTGCACACACAGCTTCCTAGTGACGGACAATACACATTAACTGGTATTTAACGGACAGCGGGGGAGTTCCTAATGTTTACTGAAATGCCACAAGAATTCGGACAGACAGAGCTTCTGTATTTCCTCCACACAGTACCCCTGTGGTAATCCACCTGTGAACACAACAGGTTCAGCTGGCTCCCCAAGGATCACACTCTAGAGGTGGAGCGAGGGCTGACGCCAGCCGGGACGGAGCCGGAGCGTTCCCGAGGTGCTGTTGCCTGTTCAGGCTCCTGCCTGCAGCCCCTGCAGACCTGCCCGGGCAGGTCCAGCTCCTGCTGGCAGCGCAGGACACGGAGCACAGGCTGGGAGCCCACCCGCTGCCAGCGGTGCCCCCGGGCTCCCCGGCTGCGGCTCCCCCCGGGCAGCGCATCCAGCGAGCTCCGGAACGGGAGCTGGGGCTGCAGCGGTGCCCTGGGGCTGCTCTTTGCTGGCTGCTGCTGATGCCTAAAGAGGCCAACCTGGAAACAGAGACCAGACAGGGGTAAGGGAATAAAGGTGGATATTTATTCAAAAGGCCTTCAGAGGCACACCCTGGGCAGGCCAAAGGCTGCACCCAAGTTGGACGACAAGTCACGAGTTCTTCACACTGTTATAGGTTTGGTCCATTTGCAGATCAGCATAAATTCCCCAATTAAACTTTAGCTAATGATGGAACTGCCCCCCAGCTCGCCCCCCTTCTCAAGGTGCTGGGTTACACATTTTGGGCCTGGGACGGGCTGGGTGTCCTTGCAGAGCAGGCCTGGAGAGGCTTTGTTATGTCTGTGTGAGCACGAGAGAGCAGCAGCTGACAGGCTGCAAGGCAGCTCAGAGTTACACACTGGGAATGCAGAATTTGAAAAATATAAGAGTTAAAACCCAAGGCATCACTGACATGGGCCTTTTCTCCTCCTCTCCTCGCTCCCAGGACATTGGTGCCTGTCACTCTGCAGCATTCATTTCTTTCTACTTTCAGCTTCAGGGCCTGCTTTGTGTTACTGAGACCCTCAATATATTACTGAGGGCATAGGTTGTATTTTATGCTAGGCACCCTCTGGAGATCAATCAGATCTCATTAAGCTGCAGCCGGTTATTTGCAGCTCTGAGCTCCCCCGTAGTGAAAAGAAGGCAATTAGGTGATAATCTTTTAGCCCATTCCATAAAAAAAAGGTATGTTTGGGATGGAGAACATATTTTCTGGTAACTCTGGTGTATCCAGAATCACAGTCTAATGGGTTTAGTGGCAGACTGGGCAGTGCTTGATGTCCTTAAAGGTCTTTTCCCACTTAGATGATTCTGTATTTTATGCTATTGAGACCCTTTTTTTACTCAGCACAGGCACATTCCAGTGAGAATGCCATTCTCTATCATATCTAAGGAATTTCATAGTTTAAGCACTGCATTACAATGTCATTTAAAAATGTGCTGCTCAGACAAATGCCTGAATGATACAAAATCTGTAAAGCCCTGAAATTCCTAAAAAAAGCCAAATTCATAAGAGATGCGAAATATTTCAAGTGTTTTGTGAGAAAAAAATTTCATTTCTTATACAATCCCCTTCTGGAGATGGATACAAAGATACTAATTTAAAAATTCCATGAGATCAGAACCAAGGTGACCAACTAGTCTGGCAGTCCGAACACTTTTCTTTCCCACAAAAACTGAAAAAATATTACAACATTCCCTAAAAACATTTAGTTTAAAACTAGTTAGTTTAAAAACTATCAGCCAACCAAGAGGAAAAAAAAAAACCTCTCTTTGAGATGTCAGAGCTGAATGGAGTCCAATTCAACATCACTCACTCATCTGATTATTCCTTATACTGATTATTCATGAAAGAGTTGCACAAGCCAGCCCAGAATGCTCATGGAGCTTCAAAAGCAGAGTCTTGTTCTATTCTCTCTAACCTCAGGGTTCAAAATGTCTCTATTCAACATTTTATTTTATTGGTGCTCTGCATTATAATATATTGCATATTGTAACAGATGGAAAATCTAGTAAAACATGTTGTTTATTTAAATATGTGTTTAACTGTAGTAATGATTGGAAATATTTAGCACTCCCAGGTATTTTTCTTCAAAATTGTAGTAATGGCTGGTAAACACAAAATATTTCTTTGCCTTTCTAAAATAAGAGAAAAGGCTTTAGTAAGTTCATAACTATCCATCAAACAGCTATTCCAAATTTTGACCAGCTCCAAATTAGAAAGTACTAGTGAAAAAATTAATGAGACTGGAGGTAGCTGACTTGCAGACAGCTCAGGAGCCTGGGCTACAGCAGAAGAGGAAAGTGAGGAGAAATGTGCTGGGTTTTGTACTCTTTAGAAATACAGATACACAGGCTGCACTAAGCTCACAGCTTTAGTCAGCAGAGCTGGTTTAGCACACAGCTCATGCTCAAACTATCAGTTTATGTGTGTAGAAACACACTGATGATCACACAGGACAATTAAATCAAGCTACCAAAGGTAAGCAGCACACCTGTAGTGGCAATAGCGTTACAAGGATTTCTCCTCTGGGTATATGTATTCCAAGGATAGTTCCTAGGGATCACATAAATAATTCACTTTCCACCACCTATACTCCCTAACGTTTTGTGCAGCTCTCAGGAAAGCAAATTCCTCTAAGGAACTGATTTGAATACAGGGACTTAAACTAGCCAAGAACAGCAAATTCTACAGTTTCTAGAACGTAAGAGTTGAAGTTTGGGGGAAGCAGCATTGCTGATATTCATTAGTTGTACAGTATGGGAAGAACATGTTCTAGGCACCACTCAGCAACCTGCAGCACCTTGGCTTGCTGTGGTCCGAGCACCTTCAGACCCAGGAGCCGTGGTGGGATTGCTCAAGCACTGACTCACTTCCCCAGCAATTACTCTGCAGCTTCATTCAGCAGCTTCAGCTTGCCAGCAGAGGTGTGGCTACAAAAAGTAAGGATGCTATCCAGGTATCCCTGAGAAACCCTTCTGATGTTATAAACACATCAGCTTTCAAAATTTCAGTCAAAAAATCAGACAGACCTGGTAATGTGCGCATTGCAAAGACTGTCTTTTTTTTTAAAACACATTCACAGTGACATTTATTGTCAGGAACAGAGACATCTGGTTCTTTGGCAGTTATTCTTTGGTCCTGGTTTGAGTTCATACAGTTATAGGGTGGAGTTTTTTACATTTGCATAACATAATTTGGCTTATCTGTTGAAAGATACAACTCATACTTTTTTTTTAAAAAAAAAGCAAGTTCAATATCTACAACACACAGACTTAAATTCTCATAGATAAAATGTCCATTCTTTCTTCTGCTCAAATTCTATAACTATATAAATCTGTAATTCTCCATCATCTCCCTTCTCTTATGAATACTCCTCTCAACAGCAGAAATATTTTCTACAAAAAGTTTCCACAGAATAAACTTTGCTGTCAGTTCTATTCACTACGTAACAGTATCTGCCTAATGGATTTGTCACTTTCTTTTAAAAATTCCCAGTCCTATTTATACAACAACTGAAAACATGTTTGAAGGAGAGAGATTATTCTAGAAATTTTCAGCTTAACATGATTAAAGGGTAACAGCTGATGCACAATCAGGAAAGTGTAACCTCACAAAACTCACCAGCTTGGAGGTTTGCAAAAGAGCCAGCATCTGTGTATTAGGTAGGACCCTTTTGTCTGTGATCTTGTGACTACAAAATGCTAAATTACTCTTTCTTAGATACTTTATCTTGATCATCATGACAGCAGTACAGCAGACTGCTAACTGTGGCCATAAATCAAGATGTGTATCTGTGGATTATATAATTTAACATCTAAATTCACATGATACTTCTAAGGATTTTAAAGAACACTTTTTTTTTGCTCCCAACATAATATTTTGCTTCTCTACTGTAGTTAAGTCTACAAATTATTAAATGAAAACAAGCAAAAAGTAACAGAGGCACGTAAGCTGGAATGTGGTAACTTACAGAAGCAGCTCTTCTGCAATTAACATCACGATCAAATACCGCAGCAATAACCAATGCACTGAGGAAATAAAACACCAAGCATTAGTACCAAATATATGAAAAGAAATGTGCAATGCCTTCATTTCAACATTTAGCCTTCTAAGCAGAACGGGCAGCATGTCCTCTAAGGAGATTATTATTTAGAAATCCAAGCCTGAACTAAAATCTGAGTTGAAGTAACCTCGTACTTCCTTGTTTCTCTAGTTTGCTGTGGACTTCCCACAGCACAATGGCCACCCCACCAGAACAAAGGAATTTATAGAACACACAAATACATTTTACTGCACAGAAAGGTTTTCTGTTTTAAACGGAGCAGGGGTTTAAAACCTGGACATAACAATCATCTCTAATGTGAGACTCAGTGCAATTTCAAATTAAAACTTGGAAATACAGTTTCTCAACAGCCAAATGCACAGCAAGTCTTGTGTAAGGCTTAAACACAACACAAAGTTAAGCAATGGAAACCTGCAGTTATCTCCATAAGAACAGTCACATCCTGTAAGGCACAAAAATCAAACAATACGCAAATCCTGATAAAAAGTAACCTGCAAGATAAACTGCAAAGCAGTTTTTTAGGGTGACCTGTAGAGACAGAAGGATGATTATACAAAACAGTTTCTTCATGCCTGAAGTCTGGTGACCCTGCACAGCGTAATTCTTCTGCCTCAAAAGAACTGCTGTTCAAAGATGTGCTACACAACACAGGAGAGAGAATATATCCCAGGACATGCAGTCTGCAGCTTTAGAAATCCACCTCCAGCATTCAATTAACTTCAGCAACAAATAAACATCACTTCAGGAGAATCATTTAAGCAGAAAATTATTCCTTTCAAACCCTGAAACTCTTCATTACATGATTTATTGACTCCAGGCAAAACCGGAAATAAATACTGGCTGAAAAGTAAATTCAAGATAGCTTTGCTTCAGCATAAGGATATTAATTACACTGATAATATCAAACTTCCCTGGGTAGTGGCTATCAGTTCCCTACAGTGATGAATACTGTGTTGTTCCAATTCCCTGAAATGCACAGTCAGCTTGGCCTCTGTAATTTCAGTTTATCTCCATTAGGGAAAACAAGAGACAGAAAGCCAGCATGAAATGAAAACAAACCCCAATAAAGTGTTCTAAAGACAGTTAATGCTTTCTTATTGCTACTTGCAGGAGCAATACCCCTCTTTGCCACAAAGGCAAGAGGAAAGAGGAGGTCATGAAAACAACAGTGCCTGGAAGAGCAAATGTTCAGGAAGCAGCACACATGGCTCACTGTTGAAAAACTGCTGGGTCAGATACACACTCTGCATGTTAATCCTCTGGCACACAGAGAGACTTAAAAATTATTTTTAAAGGACACTTAAGAAGTATATAGTTTTAATGATATGACTAGCTCCCACAACTATTTTAATTAGAGAACTTTCAAGACTAAAGGAATGGGATGAAAATGATCCTTGAAACCAATAAGAAGCACATTTCTGCCTGACATTTCTGATTATACAGACTATAAGCTAGAACAGTAATTTTTGAGTTATGGAGTATTTCAATATTGATATTTTCTGAAGAGGGACAAAAAAAACCCTCATCACACCAAGAAGCTCAGAATCCTGAGTGCTGTCCTCACTGTATCAAACAAAAGCTCATCTTACAAATATGTACCTTATACATATATAAAGTACATCATATAAACATCTTATAAACATTGTATTTCCCCATTTTTTTCTTATTCTTCTGTTACCTCAAGGCAAAGCTGTGTAAGTAAAGCCAGCAAAGCAACACACTGTCTGTGATGCCACCCGAGTCACTCAGCGCTGCAACCAAGCACTGTGTGAAGCAAAATTAAAACCCCAGCAATTCTGTCATTGCCCTGCTATATTCCTAAATCACACTGCAGTCACTGGTTTATATTAATCCCTTTAATGAAGTATTCTAACTTATCAAACTCCATAAATACTCCTTTCAGGCTAATTCCCACTCGGAAGCACAGGCGCATCCTCCACAAGGCCGGGCTGAGCGCAGAGGGCAGAGCGCCGAGGGTGAAACACATCCAAGGTGTCTTCACCCGTCTGCTTCGTCGTGGGAGTTTATGTGATACTGCACCAGGATTTCCTAACATAAAGAAACTGTTTATGTCAAACCAAGTGGGATATTTTTTAAGCTACTCAAAGGATCGTGTCTTGACTTGCCCCAAGTGCACCACACCTGCCCGCTGCCAGGCGGAGCACAGGACGGCTTTGCACCCTCCAGTCCCTACAGAAAACCTTTCTTGGCTCCTTGTTGCACCCTCCAGTCTCTCTGGACCACCCCTCCTGGCTCCTTCAGGGACATGGAGCCTGTATGCACGACAGCACAATAAACCCAAACAGACTTTAAAAAGAAAGTTGCAATTTTATCAGTCAACTAATAATTCCCCCTTTTTTCATTATCCCTTCCTTGCCCCTCCAAGGACTCACCTAACTGGCTTCAGGAAAAGTTAGAAGGACTCAGTATGTCAGTGGGCACTTCCCCAGCCCACGTGGATCTCACTCCCTTCACAAGGAGGAAAGAACCAGAGAGCAGAGAAGGGCCAGGTGAGAGGCATCAGAGCACAGAAATAGCACAAACACCAGTTACCCTCAGCTTATGAGCACCAGGTCTACCAGGCAATAAACCTGATTTCCCTTTACCACCTGCAGCAGGCACTTCCAGTCTCCACTAGCCACAAGCAGCAAGAAGCTGATCTAGGCTAACCCCGGGGAAGCTGCTACCATCGGTTCCAGTGTGCCACCCTGAACCGTGGGAGGAGAAAAATAAACTCTCAAACCTCTTGTCTATTTGGTACAAACCCTAAATTTCCTTCCTGAGCCCTAAAAAAGGGCGAAGTCTAAGTGGCAACAGGACAACAAACTCTCCTCCCTGCTGTACGTTAGGAAAGGGAAAGGCACAATAACCACCACAAGCAAAGTGGGTTTGAACAATCCAAGCAAGTTAAGAAAAGGAGGCAAGACCAGAGTCGGACTCGGGGCTGTTGAACACTGCTGCTGCAAACAGCCCCTTCTGCACCTCTCCAGTCACTGCAGTGCCCAGCTGGGAGGGCTACACAGCGAGCTGGGTGATGAAAACACATCCAGACTCAGGGTTTTTTTTTATTTTTGAGACCAGAGCAGCTCCCCTGTTCACTTTATCCCATGGAACTGTTACACCACCGCAGGAGCAAGCAGAAGGGCCTGCTCCAGCCACACTGCAGATGACTGTCTCAGATTTAACTCCTCCTGTTTATTTAGGACAAGGTCTAAGGAGAAGGGGAAATGCTGTGACCATTCCCATTTCCACACTGCCTACTTCTGCAGTCTGTCTAACTCAGCTCACCCAGAGCTCTCACACTTCCCATTGGCCACCCCCCTCTCCTATGCTGTTCAGTGGGTTATTCCAATCCAAAACTTTGAAGTAAAATGGTGAAAGTATAAGAAATACACATGTGGAAAAGAGCAGCAAGAAAAATGCTTAGAACAGGAGTTACAAATCCTGCCATTAAAAAAAAAAAATAAAGAAAAAGAAAAAAGGAGGTCTGTGATGCCCCTGCAGGAGGTCACTCTACCCAAGTGCCTTCAGCAGCCCGCTCTCCTCTGCAGGTACATGACAGCAGAAAGCCACTCTCCATATTTCATCATGGTACAAGACATAGCTCAAAGCAATGCTTCAGATTTCCCCAGTTCTGCAGGACAATCCTGCCCTGGAGCAAGCTCCATCATCCACCCTGAGCCACACCT
>VXBT01003995.1:764044-816104 GCA_013400235.1 Oriolus oriolus
TTTTTTTCACTTCTTCCTGTATCTCTGATGAAAAGCACCTGGAATTTTGCCAAGAGCCTCACAATTAACCACCACTACAGAACAGACCAACACAGTGCAGGAGCCTGACTTCTTGATGCATCGTCCCTCTCCTCCAACCACTGGCAGCTGCAAATTCATAACAAACAACTTACTCCAGAATATGAAAACACAGAAGGTAGTCTTTTAAAATAGAGTATGTAAACAAGTTTAAGAAGCTACATAATAAATTTCCATAAGACTAGTCAAATCCTGGTCTAAGTTAAACCTCCTTCTAAAATGCACTGGAAACCAGTATTGGGTTCACTTTTGTTTTGGTTTTTTTTTCATGAATGGCACAGTGAGATTGGACAAGCAAAAATGCCCCTTTTGTTCACTGTGTGTAGAGTTTTTCTACACAAAGGAGGCTTTGGGGGTTTTTTTAAGTGTATCTAGTTATACATAATATCAGTAAGCACCATTCCCTCTACTCTTAGATAAAAAGACAAAATACACAGGAATCCAGTCTTTTCTCCATGACAGCACATGATCAAGTCTTCTCTGTACCAGGAGCGCAGACACCTGGGTACTTCCCCAGAGCACATATCCATTCTAACCAAATTAACAAGAAAAAAATTAACAACAGAAAATCAGCAAGATATTTGCACCACATAACTGAGGGAATTTTAAAACCACAGACACAGCACTCATGTGTACCCAGATTTCCCTTCAAAGCTGTAGCATCTGTTATT
This sequence comes from Oriolus oriolus, assembly GCA_013400235.1. Lineage (NCBI taxonomy): Eukaryota > Metazoa > Chordata > Aves > Passeriformes > Corvidae > Oriolus > Oriolus oriolus. Next base: position 764,794 of record VXBT01003995.1, read on the forward strand.
GAGACCGGCTGAGTCTATTTGAAACCCTCTGACAGCACCAGAGACTTCATTTCATACAAACTTTTCACCAAAAATACACTTGACAATGGGATATCTTTAAAATAGAAAGCAAACATCAACTGACAGAACCAGTGTTTCCTGTTTAAACCACGAGCTTACCATTCAGCAGAATGAGTTCACAAATATGTCCCTAAGTCAGGCTCTTTTTGGATACTGGTAGAGTTGTGTCTGACTTCTCTGAAAAGGTAAAAAGCATGATGATTTTGTCCTGGAATCCCACGACATCGTAACCTGCCAAGTCCCCTCTCAAATGTGCCCCAGGCCCCTCACTAACAGACCTTCAACACTCCCTATTTGCTTCTTAGTTTTCTGATGTTCCTTTTATTCTGAAGGTAACTTATGAACAGAAGAATTCTGCACAAATAGATATTTTTCACTCTTTATTTCTACTTCTCATTTATTCTGAGATTAAAAAAAAAATCAAATTCCAGATTCAGATCAATTGTACTGACCCACCAGTACCAGACTCCTGAATTTCCCATTATCCCTGGATCCCATCAGCATTATTTCCTTCTGTTAAAATGCTGCTTTCAAATGCCACAGTTTAAAAAGGAGCAAGGGATTGTTGGACTATTCCAGTCTATTCCCCATGAATGGGTAAGGATATTTAAGAAAGAAGGAAGATTAAAAGTAACGTCTTCCTGGCTGGAATCCTCCCAAAATAAGCACATGTTCACTGCAAGTGTAACCACAGGGCTCTTCCAATCTGCTTTCCCTGGCTTCCTTTTCTTACTCTTCAGTGATGCAAACGTTTTCAACCTTAATTCTACACATACGTGATTTTATAGCACAAACAGGATCACGAAACGCACAGTGGGCACAGATCCCAGAAAGTTCTCCTGGTGAAACACAAATACAGATTGCATTCTGTATTTGAGAATGAGAGATTGGCCCTGGCTTTCAGCAGAGACAGCCCAGGCCCCTGTGGCCTTGCAGCAGCCACAGCTGGGACGACTCAGTGCTCAGCAAGTCCTTGAGAGCGACACCAGAACATTCTTCAGCTCACCACCAACACGTTAAGAACGCCCAGGAAGGTTCATGTTCCTCTACATGACACACCTTATTAGCTAGAAAGTTTATACTGTGCTGTCATCAAGAGAAATTTTAATAACGTCCTTTCACGAGCAAACCAGAAATTCAAGTAAACTGGGATTCTCTTGTTTGTTTAGTATTTATCCCCACCCAATTAAATAAAAAAAACCCCTACAAAACCACAAATACAGCACAAAACAAAAGCTGTGAAATCATGCTGAAACCACACTGAAATGTAAGTTTTTGGTTCTAGCATACACTGTAGAGTAAGGAATAATTCATTTTGGGGTGCTGCAATTCCAAATGCAGAGTCGCAAGCAAATCCATCATCAGATCATGAGACTTTAGTTGACTTCTGGCTATTTTGCTAGAAAAGTTTCTCCCACATGCAAATTTAGCTGCATGATCCCTTCTAATAACAACTGAAATTTTACAGCTAAATAGTGACATGTAACTTTGAATGCAAAACCATAAGAGCCAAGCTGCAGCTCATGAACTGCAACATCAGTATTTTTCAGTGAAGTAAAACAAAACATCCAGTTGTATTTGCTGGTTTATATTCCCCACTTCAAAAATTTATTTAAATAGTAAACAAGATATATTAATCATAAACATACTTACAAAATTTGACACGTTTCAGAAAATAACTGAAACCTAAAAACGTGTTGAGTGTGGGAGAATTTGTTCTATGCCTCCCTGCTCTCTAGTGAGAGCAGCATCACAGCAGCCTCACGCCAGGTATGGCTCAAAGAAAAGTGAGTTTGTATATCCTGGAACTGCACATGGCACAACTCAAGTCCTGCTGCTGGGTTCTATCAGCAAAACTTCATGGAGGTAAGAGAACTGGCTCAGAAATCTCTGGTGTAAGTTTTGAAACTAAAAGCAGGAAGGGAAAAAATATTCAGCACAAAAATCCCTTTTAAAAGAATACAACTGGAAAGAGAATTGTAACCAGAAGAAGCAGAAGCTGAAGGTGCATTTTGCATCCCTGTGAGAATGACTGACAGGGAGAAGAGTCACCAGAAAAAACCCTCCCTTATAAACAGTTCATCCCTTTGCCTACAGTCCCAATTCCCGCTGCTTCCCACTTCCCCCAAGACATTCCACTGCCCAAGGGCGAGGATGGGAACCCAAGGAAAGATCATCCTAGTTCCAGACCAAACAGCAGAGGCCACAATAAATATCTAAAAATGAGATCTGCAGTTGCTATTAACTTCTGAGCTTTTATTCTTTTCCCATACAAGTAATTTGCTCCAGTAACCCTGAACAAGTGGCTCCCAAACAGCAGCACAGTAATCGGCCCAGACGTATCTCCGGAGTCAGGGACTGGATTGTTATGAAAAACAAAGGCACATTTCAAAGGTGTTAATTTAAAAAGCATTAAGACTAATAACTATTCATATGGGACAGAAAAAAAATAATTATGAGAATATTGTAGGAGAATCACGTAATGTTTTGGGGCACGGTGTGAGTTACAGCAATTATATTCACATCCATTTGCCCTCTTCTGGGAATGGTGGGGAATAACCCAGCCCAAACATGCTGATGCAGAGAGCCAAATCCTTCGATTACTTCAGTTCAAGTGATCCCAGGAAGAAAAAAGGACTTTCTGAGCTCAAAGCCACATATTCAGACACAGCTGAGGTGCCATGGGTGAACACTGCAGTTCCAAGGCACTTCCTGTGTAGGAGAAGCTGAGCTTTACCAGCTCCGTATCCATCACTATCCACATTTACCAAGGATCATTCTGCTCTCCTGGAATAACTAACGAGCTCACAGAGTGGTAAGGCATCTCGGCAAAGACATGGAAAAACTGCTGGTGATGGAAAACCAGCGGCCATCCCCTGGGAGCAGCACTGGAGTCCTGAGTGCAACCAGCAGAGCCAGTCCCAGCATCAGAGCAGAAGGGCAAGAAGTGTCTGAGTGACACGGAGCTGATAACTGACTGCAGCAACACTTGGCACACACTGATACATCCAGGGAATGGAATTCTGAAGTGCAGGAGGAAAACAGAAATGAGACAAGTGGCGTATCCAGAATGGGGTAAGTTTACCCCACTTGGATGCACAGTTTCCACAACTGGTATTTTGTTTTCTGTGTAGTGCTAAAACGGAGCCAAAAAATTCATACAAAAGCACATACAAGGAAGTTTGTAACATTTATAGAATGACAGAATTATGCTGCAGTAATTAAATCCATAAATTCAGCTACAGCTAAACACTTATTTAATACTGAATTTTAAAAACATCTTAGAATAAAGAAGTATATTCTACACGAAAGAAGATAAAAGCTTCAGCCCTAGAGAGATACAAAAATAACCACATCTAAAAACAAAAAAAAGACAACTTGGCAGAAATGTATCAATAAATCCAAATTGTATTATGTCAGTCCTGGTGCTCTGAATTAATCTCACTTGAGCTCAGGTAAATGGAAAAGGTGCTCCCCACAGGAGACTGGGGTCACTGACAGGACACTCAGGATGTGATAGAGCGAGTCAAAAATAAGTGTGGAAACAACAGCACTGCAATCATGATTTAGTATTTCTAGAAGTCTGCACAAATATGGTCTCACGGTCCTGTTCTGGGGTCCACCAATGAATCTTCTCCCCCAAATCTGGATTTTTAATATCATCCAAGCCCCAAGCTTGGAGAATTTACATGAGCTATTCTTTGTCTTCCAGTTCTACTTTGCTCACAGCTGATTTCAGCTGACCTGACTGATAAGAGCAGCTTCCAGGAAGCAGCTGTGTTTAAAACATTTTCCGTGGGCCAATGCAGCAACAGGACATCACATTTCCACTCCAAATACAAGGACAGGCAATGGGAAGAAGGGGGAAAAAATAAAATCAAAGCTGCAGTTCTGATTGTCTGTTATCCCAGTTCAGTCAGCTACACTGAAGGAGTCCAACAGCTTCCTCTACGTGCCACAAATTGCAATTTTCTTCCAGAGATGTTTCTGAATACAGACACTGAGAGATCTTTCTCTGCAGGCAGAAATTCCTAATGCACTGATCTTCTTCAAAATAGTTGACAACAAAATGGAAGAATTTATTCCATCTTAAAACAAAGGATTTACAAACAACTAGAGAGTTATGTGACAGTAATATCACACCTTTTACCCTGCTGCACTGCATTATAGAAACACAACACTAAAAAAATAATTAAGGGAAAAAATAAAACATACCACAAGAGCCACTCTTCTACCTTAAAATTAGTGATTGCTTATAATTTGAATTTTTTTTCCAGAAAGTTACACCAGCCCAGCAAGAGGAAGCATGGTGACCTGCATACCCACACAGGGAAGGAGATGTCTGTAAATAATTCCACCAAACCAAAGGCAACACCTTTAAAATTATTTTTAAGACACCGCTTTAAAGACTGATTTTGAAACAACTTTCATCCACTGTCCAAACAGGTTTTGTAGTGACAATAATTTAATAAAAATTCCTTAATAATTTTCATTCAAAGAATCTTACTTTTGCCAACTATAAAATCCATCACACATCTGTATTTGAAAGTTCCAGTAACGTGCAGCTGTCTTATCTACACAGCAGTGTATGAAACAAGAGGGTTCTCACGTTCAGTTTTGAACAGAAGTTTTAACATCTCTGTAACACTGGAATCAGTAGCCAAAAGCCCCTTTGCTTAAGCATTAACAGGAGTGGTTTTCAGACAGAGCTACAAGTATCAAAATCTTTTGCCAGCCTGTATGTGAGAGGAAATCATTTCACTGAACAGCTCAGCCACGTCACCGGGTGACTGGCACACGCACTAAGAAATTTGTCATTTACAAACTCTAACTAAAAACACAACTAAAAGCCAGTCCCAGCCCTTATCAGTGGGTGATCAGTTGACTTTCCCATTTCACTGCTGGATTTCACAGGTCCTGAGCAAACACACAGACATGACAATCAATCCTTCCTGCAGTGACTCCTTTCCCTTTCCAGGACCTGTACATTTGGCTGTCGATTATAGACAAGCTTTGGCAGGTTCCTGTGGCAAGCAAGCTTGGAGTTAGTTCAGTCCCGCCTTCGGAAAGGAGACTCATGAAGGACAAAAATTTAAATAAAAATGAAGAGGGGGAGGAAAAAAAAAAAGAGCAAGAATATTAAAGCTACAAAGGCATTCAAGAAAAAAGTCAGTCTCTAATAAACGAGTAAAATTATTTTTTTAAGCTTTGCTACCCCCTGCGTACGGTCAGTTCTGTTGCCCACGAGTCACTTGCACGAAACCTAAATATCCTCAGTGCTAACTAAGCCATTTCTGACCCCACATCGCAAAGTGCCTCCCACAGGAGCAGCCACCAGAGCTGAGAGCAAAACTTGGTTGTTGGAGGGCACAGAGCGACGGGAGCTCTCTTCGATAGCCGAGATGCTGAGGTAATGCTCAATGAGAGCGGTGGACGCAAACAAATGAATCGTAGCTGCAGGCTGGAGTAATATCAGGTGCATCTCTACACCCCGAGGGCTCAACTCCTACACGCTCAGGTCCCTCCCCTGGAACAGCCTCCTGCAGTTTCACTCAGGGCTCAGGCAGAGAACAGGTACTGCTCTCCCAGCAGTGACAGCTCCAGCTCAGCGCCCGCCCGGCAGCTCTCGGACACCCCAGTGCCCGGTGAGTACTTTCTGCTTTAGAGCATTTCTTTAAATCAAGCCTGTTCGTATTAAGGAGTAAAATCGGAGGTGCTCAGCTCTCAGCTGTCCCAGCAGCCGGGGTTACTCCAGCAGGTGCACTCACGGCACCAGTCTCAGCTTTCAGCAGAAAGTTTCAACAGGAGAGGGAAATATTTCAGTCTGAGAGGAAAATCTGACTCTTGCAAGTTTTTACGATAATGAACTCTTGTTGGTGCAAACGGTTTTCAGCACCTTTTATTTTTTTTTTTATTCAGGGAGTTAATATATCGAAGTATGACAAAAAGCTGAATTGCTTAAAATTGCTGCGTTTGCTCTGCCAACTCTGCTTCCTAGAGTCCTGTCGGGTTCATCTGAAAAGCTTGTATGAAAATAATGTGTTCCAGCTTCAATTTATTAATTTTTTCCAGCTTCTGGAAATTTAGCAGAAATCCAAATCGTTTTCTACTTTCTAGTCAATTAAAGTGTATTAAGACATTGATTTATTAACTTGGTATGTACGAAGATTTTTATTTCTTATCCACGCTGCCTAAGCGACTCATTTAATCTGTGTTTCTGTGCTTCCTCTCGCACACTCGGACGCACACGGACACACACACACACACGCAGTTCCCGTGGGTCCACACCTCACACTCACACTGCCCTCCCAGCCCACTCCTCTCGCCTCCGTTTCCTCCTAATTAACAAACAGTTGCATTAAAATTTATCTTTCAGTTTCAAGGACCTGGAAGTTTAGAAGGGAGGGGTGGTTAATCGCTGGAAAATCTCAGCTAGAATAAAACTCACAAATCTTGTTCTTGCAACACCCTGGGTAGGTGACAATGGCATGTCCTTGGGTTATGCAATAATGCCACATCACAATATTTTAATTATAGCATGTCCTTCAAAATGTTCCACCCCAGTGAGTCCTCCTGGTCAGAGAGATCCACATCACCAGAAGGAGCCTGCAATAATAATGGGGTGGGCATGAGCAGCTGTTACGTACTTTGCTGAAGCAGTGTCCTAAAAAGAAATGTAATTACTGTCCCTGCTTGTAATAAAAGACATTTTGAAATTTCCTCTTTGATCAACTGGGCATCTTAAACAATTTAAACTACTTAAAACCCTAAAAAAACAACACGGACAGATATATATGCACATATCTATGTGTGTGTATGAATACACATGTGCATATGTGTGTATACACTTATCCCCACGGACATTTTTTGTTTATATATTTACACACACACAATGTTCAACTACATTCCTGTTTTCTGAACCTGCCAATAGGTTAGAGGCAAGGAGGGAGCAACAACCTGCTTTTAAAAATAGAAGGAAGGAAACTCGGAGCAGTCAGTCTCAGGCTGGAAAGGGCGACAGGTTCGAAAGCCATGAGGAGGTTACTAGTGACAAAAACAAACAACTAAGATAACCTCAAGTTTAATCAAGATTATCTGAATAACCTGTTTTCAATAAAAATATAAATAAATAATACTACTAAATTTCAAAACTAGAAAATTATAATAATATATAAACATCTGCATTTCTACAACCAGGTCTACAGGAAATAAATTCTCAGTCTAAAAAAAAAATTACATAAAAATTATCCTGCTATTGAAAATTATTTTCCCATTTTTAAAGGCTATCACAAGTGATAGCATTGAAGTTAAAGGAAAAAGCAACTACTTATTTTGATATTTTCTTTCTAAGACTAAATTCTAACTTTGGCAGCACAAAACATACATTGTACAGCTGTAAGTAACATTATTTATATAGGGACAGTTTTAATTGGTTGCACCTATTTTAAATGATTAATGTCCTTTTTGGCTGTGTGATCAAATAGTTTTAATGTTTTTTTAATAATAAAATATGTCCCTCTGACAGATACTCCTGCGTCTTACTTTGAGACCAGAGGAGGAATTATCCTACTCGTCCAGCTTTAGAAATATTTTATTACTGGCATTTTTAAAGCATGAGAAAAAAAGGGATTAAATAGTAAAAGACAGAAAGAAAACATTCACCTGGCTGGCACTGACCTAAGTTTAGGAAAGGGTAAACACCCTATAAAATGAGCTGCTCTCTGCACCTCCCAAGTCAGAGCAGCAGGTTCTGGAGCCATCAAAACAAATTAAACAGAAAGAAATAAAAAGCTGTTGGAATGCTCTCCTGCTGTACCCACGGCAAAGGAGCTCCGAGGCTTGAAATTTCTAACATTAAAACTGCAACAACGTATTTTATCTTGTTAAGAAATGATAGTTAATACTCTGCCCAACAGGAATAACTTGAATCAAAGTTAAATACCAAGTACAAAGTCAGAGGGGGGAGGACAGGACACACAGGAATTTTCTTTATGAAGCAAAGGAAAGCTGGAAGAACAAGGAAATCTAATTACCATCCCTTTATTATAAATGCTGCACCTGAATGCAGATTCGGACGTTATCATAAATGGTTCACCTAAGACAGCGATGGAGTTTTGACAACAATATCTTTTTTTCAAGAATAATTAGTACAAGTACTTCCAAGAAGATACAAAGAATAACAGGTACAAACTGCCTTGACCGAGTCCATTACAAACTTTCCATGTTAGTTACACATCATTAGTTAAAAAGAAATGCAACAAGCTCACTTAAGGCAGAAGAAAAAGCCCAGTTCCCTATCTGGACCTCTCCTCCTATGTCTCAATATTTCATTTACTTATTTTTTGATGTAAAAATATTATTCTTAATATTTCAAAGGATTTTTGGCTATTATTAAGTATTTTAAAATACCATATATGATTTTTTTTTTAAATTTACTGGACTACCATTTCAAGCATACTCCAATGACGAGACTTTAACATGCTGATGCATTTTTTCTTGTTGCTCTTACAATATCAGTATCCAACTCAAACAACCTCATTAAAACCCGAAACACAAAAAGCTACTTCTCTAGAAATTCCTTTTTCATTAATCTGAAGCACATTTAATCACTTGTTAATTTTAGGAAAAAGCTTGATTATTTTTTCTACTTGCAAAGCAGCTTTGCATTTTTAAGGGTGCTTTCGCAATTATTATTTTTTAAAAATTAATACTTCTATGACATCAGAAACAGCATTTAATACAATTTGCTAGAATTACTATACCTGATGAGCCAAGCAGCAATTCTGTAGCTTTCCCTTCAGTTTTCATCATGTGTTGCCTGTCATTTTCTGTTAAATAATCCCTGATTTAAGAAATGCAAAACATCTCAACTTTAACTAAAAATCTCACAGCACATAATTACCAGCAATTCTTCTCATAAACTTAGAATTTTAATACTACTAATTCAAACTCCTATGTAAAAAGCTTTTTTTTTTTAAAAAAAAATGGAGCTATCTCGTCACCCTTACAATTAGTATTCCTGTAGTTTCGGGTAACACAATAGATACAGTACGTGGTTTTGCAACAGTCATCATTTTGATAATGATGCTTGTAGTTCATGATGAAATCATCAGTTTTTAGATCTCTGCCATAACACATCCTATAAAATCATGAGAACTTGACTCCGAGAGTTTCTCACGCCTTCAGAATCAGTGAACATAATGGAACAAGCCGGTACAAGCCCTCCCGACTTATCTACCCAGCAAATCACTGGGCTGGATAAAGTATCCACAACCTTCATTTTTCCAAAGAAAGGCAGATAGATCCTTCCCCTCTAAATCAATTACTGTCAGACACTTTTTTCCCCTGAGTTAATACACTTGGGTGTCCGTGTTAACTATGTGCAATCTGTGAAGAGCGACGCAGCAGGAGAATGGGAGATGTGTTTATCAGGCAGAGGATTCCATTAGTCAGACACTGCAGTGCTCATTTCTCTTAATTGAATTAGGAAGAGGAAGAAAATCGGTGTGGTTTTATCCTTCGAGAGATTGGGCACTTTTGAGGCATCCACTGAGATTGGGCTGTTGGGAAACGCCACACCAGTGAGGAGAGGGGTTGGTCAGTCTCAGAAAGAGCCCAGTCAGCCACCCAAGAGCGACCCGACCACCCCACCCTTGTGTCACCACAGCAGGAAATTCCCTCCTCGCTCTCCCAGACCGGCCCAACAGGCTCGCCCCACATCCAGCCGCTGCCGGGACCTGCCTCTTCCCATCCCACCCACTCCACTCCTCTCTCAACAGCTCCGCCTGGATTTCTACTTTCATCTTCTGAATGAATGTTCCTTCAGCTTTCAAAGAGAACTCCCCCGAGCCGGCAGCAGAGGCAGGTGACGAGAGCTGCTGCTGGAAATTAGGCCACTTGTGTGATCGTGTTTGGGCGCGGGAGGATGCCAAAGGTCAATGCCCATTTAACTCTGATCTGACATCCAGCTTTTTTATTTTGTTTTAAAAAAACCCAAACAGCACAACACATGCAGTAGGAGGGGGAATGCTCTTAAGAGAAGGCACTACTTCGTATTTAGTTCCAGTGTTCCACTACAGCTCATTTTAAACTTTGTGTTTCAGTTCCTGCACTACCAGTGGCAAAAGCCTTGTTTTCCGGCACCCTCTTCCCTGAGACACCACAGGAGCTGGCTGCTTCTCCTCACCTGGGAAGAAGGATTCTAGAAACCTGAAAAACCGGAAACATCACGAGGCTAAACCTGAGGAAAGCCAACCACAAGAAAGTTTTTATAAAGAACCATTACACTTAATTGTTTAAAGCAGAAAAAACAATGAGTCTCCTCAAAGAACGTAAACCCAAGAAGCCTCATTACATCCCAAGACCACCGGGAAAGCCATTCAAGTACAAGTGCTTCCAGTGCCCCTTCACTTGCAATGAGAAATCCCATCTCTTTAACCACATGAAGTACGGCCTCTGCAAAAACTCCATCACTTTGGTATCGGAGCAGGATCGGGTCATCAAGTGTCCAAAGAGCAGTTCCCTGGAGCCCAAACAGATCAATCAGCTTGAATCTACCGTCAAACCAACTTCTTCTAAATCTGTCACAAACGGACTGCCAAGCCTCGATTCAAAGCCCCAGTATCCTTTCACAAAAGAAGATGCCAAGGAAAACGTTGAGTTGCAAAACCAGGCAACAAACGCAGCAATTCAAGGACAAAAACCTGCGATTCCAAAGGAATTAAGCCCCGCTGGCTCCACAGCAGAAGGTGCCATCAGCGTGCAGCCCCTGATGGAGGGCATGGTGAGGCCCTCGGCCTTCGTTCCCGTCGGAGAACACCGAGACAGCAAAGGCCCGGAAATCAGTGAGGCATCTGAAATCCTCTCCCTCTCTAACAAAAGTTCTCCTTTTCACACCAAGTCTGCGTTTCACGCACCAGCTCACCCGTGGAAGGCAGGTTCTTTCCTCCCAGAATTTCCACATAAAGTTGCTCCAACAAAAGGCTTTGGTTCCATTTCACCTTACATGCAACCGATGATTCCCGAGTACTCACCCCATTTCTATGAGCACCGGCTTGCTATCTACACACCTTACCTGCTCCCAGGTAACTCGGAGTGTGAAAGCTCTGCTCTCTCTGTCTATGGAACACAAGATCAAAGACACTTCCTTCCCCACCCTGGGCCACTTCCAAAACCCCTAAATCCATCAGCATACGAACACTATCGATTGTTCCAACAATACCACTCGGCTCCACCGATACCATATGGATTTTGTAGGCCAACAGATCCTCCATTTTACAGATTTTCACACGTAGCTGGTATTAACAGGGATCAAAACTCTCATCTGATGGAAGAAACTACCCTGCTGTACCCAGCTTCTTTAAGCCCTTCCCAACAATACCCTCTAAGTTCACATAAAAAACAAGCAGATTATGAAAAAGAAATGACGTTGTTGCATGCCAAAGGTAACCCCAAGGATGACCAAAATGAAAGAGAGAATGCCAAAATGAGCCCTCTCGCGGGAAGTGCAGCAACAGGCTCCCCCGGCAGACCCAGCCCCACCAACTTCACCCAGACAAGCCACACATGTGAGGGTTTGTTTGACCTCTCCAACAAGTCATCGTCCACATCCCTGGGCAAATATGACCAATCAGAAGAGAACTTCACAGCCTTCAGACCTGTGAGAAAAAGCACTGACCAACCGCCTCCCCTTCAAGGTGTGCAGACACAGCAGGAGAGAGGGGATTCACCTAACAGGTAAAATAACACTGTGCGAATTCTTGTCAGGTTTACCAGGGACAAGCAAGGGCAGATGGGCACATTTCATGCAATTCCTCTTAAATATATTTAAATTTGCAGTAGTCAGATAATATGTTCTGTAGTATCTGTGCAAAGCACAGTACAGCTCACAGGTGCTACGGTGAGCAGACTGCTCATCCTCCTTAAATGCACCAGGAATTTCCAATGTGTTTGTGTACTTCCAATGTGTTTGAGTACTTCAGGGAACTGCCTATATTACAGTGATGGGTGTGGTGAAAGGGACTTGGGGGATTTAAAGGAGACACAACAGAATTGTTGGACTTCTAGCCGAGAAGTCTAGATTTTTTCCTCTTCCTGCCCACTTCCTCAGTCCCAGTTTAAAAGAGCAACTGATACTGAATTCTCTTTTCTCCTCGTTTCTTTCAGCATCAATGTCACTGATGAAGATTCACACACACAGACCGATGGCCAGAACAACGCAGGCTCACTGTCCAACACGGAAGAAGACACAGGGATAGCTCCCCTCAACCTTTCAAAAAAGGCCGACACAAGCACAGGACCTACTCACGAGCACATGTACAAAACCCCATCCAAAACAGACAGGCAGAGCTTCCTGGAAATGCAGGACATGCCCCTGAACCTCTCGGTAAAGGATTCATGTAACACAGCGAGCCTGAAAACATCCTTCCACAGCCCATCCCACGATAACAGCGTCGCCGCTGCTTCTCCAAGCACCGAGAAGGAGACGTCCGGAGCGGAGCCGTGCGTCCCCAAGAACCCCAGCAGCAGTGCCGGCGACAAACCCTACGCGGCCCAGCGCGGCGAGGCGGCGGACTTGGGGCTCATGGAGAGCTGTGACGAGCAGAAGCAGACGGCGGCCGTGGCTCTGTGCCAGCTGGCCGCCTACAGCCCCAGCACGGCCCGGCTGGACAGCGACGGGCACAGCGCGCAGGACGGCCGCGCCGCGCCTGCGGAAGCCGCTTGCGCTGCTTCTGACACTCAGGATACTCAGTGCAATCAGAAGGGGAAGGGACAAAAAAGGACAAATCAAAAAGAATCGGCAAAATCCCAGCAAGGTGCTAAGAGGGTCAGGCCCAATGACTGCAGCAGAGTCTTCACTTTAAGGAAGAGAACAAGAGTGTCGTAATCCTCCTCCTTCCAGTGAGTTTCTGGTCACAGGAGCTGGTTACCAGCATCATCACGAAATTTCTGCAAACCGACACTCATTGGGCTTGGCCCATGACAAGATACATTCAATCTCACCATTGTAAATAATGTTCATAATTTTATATTAATATTTTTAAGTAATCGAACTTTGCCTTGTACAAGCTCAGGTTTTGATGAGTGAATTTTTGCATTCATTACAAAAGCCAAAGTAAATTAGATGAATCTTCAAGGGGTTTTTGCAAATGTATGATGTAAAATAACTTTTACAACTTTTCTTAAAAGATGTTTAAGCTCTAGAAACAATAGCTCAATAACACACTGTCATAGTCTTTTCTCAGGCTTAACTTCATCTAATAGGGGGGTTTTTTTGGTCTTTTTTTTTTCTTTTAAAACCTTTTTATGTCACTGTGCAGTAGTTTAAACAAGCTTAAGATTAAAACTGGCTTTTTAGAATATACTGTAAAAACTGCTCTGTGTATGGATGCACTTTGCCATTCTGCCTTAAGACAGAACAACAGACCAAATTTAGTTACTCAGAGGCAGATGCCACTTTAAATAAACTGCCCCAAAACTTGTGTAAGCAACTACTTCTCGCACTGACTCAGAACAAGATTCACATCAAACCAAAGAAAGCCTGCACAGGTTTAATAAATGCAGTTTATGTTCAACTTTAAGTAAATCGCTATGAAAACAACACTGAAAATATGAAGAATTAAGCAATCTAGGTGCCTGCTTTGCTGAGGTTAGACAGACACTGGGCAGCCTTCAAACACCAGGCCTAAAAGGTTATTTATATAATTTATTTCACCTGATGAAAACTCTCCTGGTGAAGGTCTTGTTTCAGTACATGTGTATCACTCACTATCAGTTTCTGTGTCCTTCTACATACAGCCATAAACTATTTCCTACTTCTATATCTCTGTATATAAACTGGCAATTTTTCAAATAAATCTTGTGATCTGGACTTAAGATATATGGAAAGTCATTCATGAACAAAGTCATTCATGAACACAAGTACATTTACTACACCATCTATAACACATATTTTGAAGAACAGTTAGCAAGAAATTGCTAGCTGAATTTTCAATTGGGAAGCAGAATTTTGGGACCAAATCAATTCCAAAAAATTCCAAAAAAAAAGGAGCTTTCTTCAGTCACGGAAATTCACTACGCAGATTAATTCATCCACACTTTAATTCCAAATATGAAGCTCAGAATTCCCTCTGCCTTAAAGCTCCTGTCCAGCTTGTCCAAACTGCTACAAAAGTTCAACTAAAATAAGGCTGATCCCTGTGTAAATTTGCACAGCGTGCACTATCACTGTAGGGAGAACAAACCCAGAACGAGCATTATTCACATAAAACCACAGGTACACATTTCTCATTGATCATTTCTCAGGTAAGGGACATCCTCACCTCCCTGAACATCACTAGTAGGTGTAAACCTACTTAAGGAAGTGGAGCTGCATTCAACACAATGCAGAATTCCCAGAATTTTTTTAACTCACGTTTTGTGCTGGGTTGCTTTGAGCCAACAACTCAGCCAGAGCATTGTAACACATCTAGTAATTAAATAGTAAATGACAGACCTTCAGTTTCTGAGGTAAGAAACAAAGAGAGATACGCTGATTTTTAATTTAATCTTTCATAGATAAAATCTTCTCCCAGATTACCAAAAGGCAAGAATATCAATCTGAGTTTGGAAAAAAGCAATGCAGTAACAGAAAAAGCCCAGTTAACTGAAATGACAACAGCAAGGTGGTCAGTCAGCGTGAGGTATCGAGCTGTACATCAGCACGTGATCGAACAAAGAGAAAGAGCTGCTTTCAGTCCAAGTTTCAAGCTTCAGTCTTAGGGTCAGATGCTGCTAAATCCCTAATTTCCCAACATGAAATTACAGAGTCATGTGTCACCACTGCCACTTTTCATACTGCCTTAAGCTATTTGTCTCACTCATCTCTGAAAGCAAAAAGCTTCAGTTACTATTACCCACAATTTGAAAAAAAATCTCGTGTATCTCTTGTTAATTTGCATTTCTTTAAAGTGAACAAGGAAAAACTTTCTGGTGTTTCTTTCCATACAATTCAAGGATTTATTCTCCCCCATCTCCATACAAATATCTGTAAAAGCCAGCTCCAGTGGTGAAGTCTACCTGATCTCCCTTCCTCAAATTAAATAAAAATCTATGGCATGAGGTTATCCAGATTCCCTGACAGGGGCAGACAGTTTTGGTTTTGTCAGAACTGAAGTACAGATTTACCTCTGGAGGATTTCCTGTTCATGATGCCCCGGCTGTAAGCTGGAAGGTTTTTAACTTCCACTTTTATCATGCAAGGGCAAAAGTAATGGAGAAAGGGAAACCAACTGAAGGCTCACTGCACAAACTTTCTCACATGCAGCACATGCTGTAATGGACTCTTTCCATGGAGACAGAGTAATAAACTGTATTAAATGCCACATTTTACAGCATATCTTCAAACTAGAAAAGATTTGGCACCCCAACTTACTAGTATGAAAGAGCAGCTGTGAAACATTTTTTAAATTTACCCTTCAACTTCTCTGCTCAACACAGGAGCACCAGATGGGATCCAAAGAACCATCTAGAACAGGACACTGCTGCAAAAGCACCCAAGGGTGGATGTCTACTGCTACCTTGTGCTTTTGCCATTCTCACTATGTATAGCATTGACCAAAATTACATGAATATCTCTGTAATTCAGTGTATGTCGATAACTACAGAACACACAAAGAAACAATTCCTCTGCCCTGTTCTTTTTCTTTCCATCCTGCTATTTCAAAAACCCATTTAGAACATAAACAGTTCATGTATAAATTACATGAAACTGGCCTTTGAAATTTAACCATAAACAAACAGCAGAAGCTACTGGCTTTAAAGTGCAAGTTAGTCATCAATTATTTAATATATTCTGTTTAAATAATGACACTGACACAATATGGAGACATACACAACTATTTTATACAACTGTACAAAGAAACATGGGAGGGAAGAAGAAAGAAGAAAACCCCAAGAAATTAATTCCATTTTGGAAAGAAATATTTATTAAGTATAAAAAAAGGCACACCCAAGCCAATGCTTTTGTCAGAAGTACTTAAGTATCCCCATGGGCGAATGTTTTACTGCAGAACTCAGTACTTCAGTCATCATTCAGCACACACACATCAGCAAATCCCAGCCTACTGCCACACATTTGATCTCTAATAATAAAAATTGTTACTTCATGCACTTACATTCAGCAAGTACAACTCACCATCTGAAATTCGGGAAGGGAGCAGCAATCCTCTCCTGCCCAGCTCAGCCAGGGCCAGGCACCCACCGTGCCACGCGTTGTCTGTTTCCTGGAAACTGATGTTAGAACAAGAAGCTTTGTTAAAACCACCCCTCCCTCTTAGGATTTCATTTCTTGTGGTGAATTCCTAACATTTTAAAAGACCCCTAATCCAAACCAGCATGTTCTTATTGTGTTATTGATCCCGCTGGACTTGTAAAACAGAAGAATGACAAGTTGAACATGTTTTCCTTCCCATTTGTGCAACATAAATACTGCCATAAATACGATTGAATAAGCAAAAAACCCATTTATGACTACAAATGTAACTCAGTACAGAAGATTCAATACCCAAAACTCATACAGAAAAGGAAAATAACTTCCTAGTGCATGGGCAAAAGATGCAGATTTACAGAGCATACAAAATAACTAATGAGTTTAGTGCCAAATGCAGCCCTTAACTTGCGAAAGAGGCTCAAGTGGCAATTCCCAGCAAACCCATTACAAGAGTTTATGAAGTAAGCAAAGAGTGGTTTTTATCCACCTTTAGAAAACATAAACCAGAGGAACTTGCAGTGAACACAGCAAAAAAACCTCAAATGGTAAATAACTTTTGGTGGGCTGGCAGATAATGGAGTGAAAAGAGGAAAGGTGGCATGCTGCAGGATTAAATCTGAACAGAGTTTGTTTTGTATTACACTAGGAGTAGGAATCTGAGCATGGAACACTGGACAGCCAGGCTAGGTCATAACAAAGCTTCATCTCTCCCAACACCATCTCTAACACGGCCTGAGAACAGGTGCTCAGCCAAAGAAAAGCAGGAAGGAGCATCCCCTTACTGCCCTGCTGGCTGTGGCAATCGGCAGCACGGAGACTGCTCAAACACAGGCTGGAGCCAGATTCATTATTTAATAACCTCTGAAGGGACTCTCTACCATTAATTTGTATAATCCCTTTCTGAACTCCCTTTACACTTTTGGCTCCCATAACATCCCGTGGCAATGACTTCCACTGGTTAATTATAATTGTGTGGAAATGCCCTTCCTGCTGCCTCCCTGCTCTCGCACCAGGGAGAGAGTGAATCGTAAACAGCCGCTCGCTTTCCCTCCTGCTGTCCCATTTACAATGGAGAAACATCAAATCACATCCCACCACTTTTTCTTCCCACTTGTAAAAAACCCCATCAGTTAAATTTAGTTTTATCTCTTCCTTTCCTAGTAATTTCCAACGTTATGCTTCTCTTGGTTCTCCTGCCAGCTGCTGAGCGCTCCCCTGACACACTCCAACAGATCAGTGGCTTCCAGGTGTTCGACAGTGAGCAGCATTTTGCCCCAAGTACATCAGTTTGCATGCATTAGACATTATATTTTATTTTATATGACATTTACTGTCATATTACTTCACTTGGGCTCCTGTAACACTTTTCTTCCTGTCACTTTTAGCTCTCACTACGTTAAATCAACTTTAAATATCAGTTGGTTTCCTTGACCCCTCATTCCCCTTTTTTCCAGGATTCTTTATGTGGATGTTGAACAACACAAGGCTCATACCCCAGTGGAACTGTGCTGACAATCTCACTACACTGTGAAAAATCATCATTTATTTCTTCCCTGACTCTTGTCTTTTAATCTACATACAACAAATCCTTTCTTCTTATCCCAAGAGGTATAACACAGAGTGCCTCTGATGAGCAGCTGATTTATTCCTGTTTTGGTCACTAGATATTTAGTGCAAAGAACCCAACAGAGGCTCTCTCTGTCCTTGCCTACGTTTGTTCCCAGGTGTTTCTCAAGAAAGCAGGTCACTCAATTACTAGTTGAATTACTCATCCCTATGACTTGAAAAACAAGGAAAGAAAACACAGTGAGTACAGGTCTTTGAAGCTCCGGGGATAATTGAGATCAGCAGCACCTCTTAAATTAATCACAGTAACACAGTGCAGGGATCATCATCTAAGTGGATACTTTCCTTGCAAGTTTTTCAGACTTTATACCTTCTTTTTTTTTAATGTGTTATCCTTTGAGCTGGCATCCTTAATTTGTACTCACAAATAATGTGAAAAGACTTTTTAAAACTGAGGACATCTGAGTGACAAACTGCACTTGACCAGCATTTCTTGCCAATAAAGAAACTCTTTTTGTTATTGGCTTGCTCTAAACCACTGGTTTAGATTTCAGGTACTCAATGCAGACATGATGAGCAATTTGGTATTAAACAAAAGCACATGATACTTGTTTAATGATTTGGTCCTTCACATGCTCTACATGAATGCAAAGCCATGACATCCAACCCTAAAGTGAACCAAAAGAACATCCCACAGCTCTGTGTGCCCCAAATCCTCCCTGACACAGCCAAAAGCACCTGCCTTAGCCAGAGTCTAAGACCCAGCAGACTGCAACACTCTCCAAAACACTTCCAAACTCTGGCAAATCATGGAAAGGTTTGCAGACAAAAAGCACACTTTTTGTTCAGGTAAATACTCTCAGTATCCACAAGGCCCTGTGGCAAGAAGTTTTTACAGTTTAACTACGGGAATAACAGCACTCTGTCTTTATTCCAGACCCGCCACCTGATGCTTTAGTTTGCTTCTAATAACATAAAACCTAGAGGGCAACCATATCCACACCATCCCCAAGTTCAGAAATCTCCATTATACCCCATTTATTCCTCACTCTCCCTACGTGTTCCAGCCTCCCCTGACACAGAGATTGTTTCCTACCTCCACTGATCCTCAGAACATCATTTCCAGCTCTCCTGGGTTTCTGAGGATGGACATTAAACTCAAGCCATGAGTCTTGAGCACACCAGGAATCTCTAAATCAGCAAGTTAATGAGCATTTTTTTATCTTTCCTAAGTTCAACTTCAGTCCTTGCACATTACCTTAGTATGGGGTCAAGAGGATGGATTAGAAATAATTTCTTTAAAAGCTGGGAGAAGGACAGCAAGGAAATTTACAGATTTTTAGACCTTTCTTCCTAATTGTTGTCCCCCATTCCACAAGCTGACGTTTCAGATGTGTGTAAAGTGTAAAATAAGATTTTTACCTAAAACAGTCCAACAGAGACCCAATCACATCATCTGCTAATTCTTTTGGAAGTCTTCCAGTTATTCTACCAATTCTACAGAAGAAAAGAAAATAAGAAGCATATATCATTAGTACTATAGTTGATTGGTAAATTACAGAAAAAAATATTAGTTTCTGGAATCTTCCTAGAAGTTGAGTGACTTCAAGATGCCGCCCCACTGCCCTAAGACCAACACCCTGAAACAACAATCTCAAACTTGAAAAAATCTACACAGCAGTGAACCTTCCACAGAAACGCATTTTTAAAGAGAAAGAGAACAAACCATTTTGTAGAAATGTTTCTTCACACCCTTCAAATCTTGTTTTACCCAGAACCTGTACTTCCAAACCCACCTGAAATCCCCTGAACACTGGCCTGATTTTTGATCAGAAAAAGAGACAAATGTGTCTGTGCACCCACCACAGGCTGTGCTAAAGCCATTTGCAGTAACAATAAATATTGGCAACACACCCAAATTATCAATCATGGCTTACACCCCACTGCATTTCTATATTGTTTACTTCAGCTTAGCAGAGTCACCATAACAGACCTACCCTTTGGCTGCAGACCACCTGACGATGGTGTCTTTGTCTTTCAGGCCAACCAACAATTGCTCTGCAAATAATTTTATTTCAACAAAACAGATTATTTTTATTTAACAACAGAAAGATTTCTTAAGATGTTCAAAATTCATTTGCCTCTTTGTATAAAAATCTTTGTGTCTAGATTTATTCTATTTGTCACACAAGTATGACTTGATATTAAAAAACAAGAAATACGTCAAAATTGCTTATGAAAAGATTGAAATTTTAAGTGCTGTAAAAGATTCAAAATGGAGGTCATGGTGCTTTTTGCAGAGGTTCATTGGATTATTCAGTTGTAAAAGTCTTCTGATGCAATTTTTGCCTATTTATTTACAGAATATCCACCAGCCAGCAGGCAGAGGACATGGTGAACAACTGCATATTAAGAAAAAAACGCTGCTCCTTTTTAGACTACCACTGTCCAAAAATTAAACCAGAATTCTTTAGCTTTCATGTGACACAATTTTTTGTTGTGTATTTCATTATAAATTTTAATTCACCTTTCCATTTGTGAAAGGCTCAAGGCATCTCTTTTATATTACTTGATAAAATTGGTAAAACATATTTCAGTATCTCCATGCCCAACACCACAACAAATGCTCCAGTACTGAGCTTCTGCTTGAGATGCTGAAACCCAAACCATTTGACAAAATATCATCTATTTTAATCAGCTGCAGAGACTGACGTTTTAGAGTCTTTCCAGTTGTTCACACAAGCACAGAAACCCACATGATTTTTTTAGCCCCAAGCAGATTGTTTTCCAACATGGGTTTAATTTGCAGCACTGCAACGATTTCTCTCCAGCTTTAACACACCTACAACATTTTCAATCTCTCCTGGAATGTCATATTCCTCGTCATCATCGGCTTCAGCAGCAGCAACTTCTCTCTTTTGGTTCTGCACAGCAGCACCCTGAGCTTGCAGGTTGGCAGCCAGAGATCGACAGCCACGCTGGTACCTGTGCAATAAACACACACTTCAGGGATTGCTCTGATTTAACTTCCAGCTGCAACAGGGACACACTGCCACAAAGTCTGTCTGCCACGTTCCTACCCCTCCCAGGGCACAGTTCTCCAGTTATTTAGTGGCTGCTTTAAAGGAAAGGGAGAAATATCCCATTCTCCTTCCTCCTGACCCAGTTGTCTATTTTCCAAGGTGAGAAGAGCCAGACTATTCAAATGGTTCCTTTTCATTATCCCTCCCTTTCCTGTTTCACTATAACCTATTTTCCACTGCTAACAACAAAGAGAGACAAAATTCCCATGCCCCAAAAGTCTCTCCAAAAACTAAAAAAAAAAAAAAAAAACAATTAATAAAATCAGCTTATTAAAAATTGCTTTTTAAATCTCAAAGCCAGCTTAGTACTTTCTGACCAAGCTGTACTCGAATATTTAGCCCGTGGTGTAGATGCATTCTTACAAAAGATAGACTTTACATGCTAAACTGACTTTTGCCACCGGGCAAGGTACATTCTCCACCTAAAAAGAATTTTCTATGCCTAAGGATGTTCTCAAAAGACGGTAAAATAAATACAATAAAAATAGTCACCAAGGGAGCCTGCAATTTTAAAATATCAGTGCGAGAAATCTAAAAAAGAGTTTGCCCTCTGGCAGTACGTAAAACCAGACACCAAAACCTGACTAATATGCAAAACCAGAGCGGGATTGCAAACCACTTTTCCCCTGTGAACTTTCTATCGAATCAGGGTAGGACCAGGTAATGGAAAAAGTTATGTTCACTCTTACAAAATTGTACTAAATCAGCTTCAGGAACAAAGGTCGCCATCTTCCCATATTTAGTGAGTTATGCATTATATAGGAACAGGCTTCTGCTTGTGCAATGTGCAAAGTCAGATTTGGTTTGTCCCAGCACTCATTTATGTACCAAAACTGAAAAAAAAATACTGTATAGGAGACTAAATACAGTGGAAGAATCCTCCTTTTTCCAAATAATGCAAATGAAGAATAGGTTCATTCCCACAGGGATTTCTTTTTCTTTTAGGGAAGGTTAAGAGGGGCAGAAGGCAAACGTACAGATCTCTGTACTTGTAGGGGGTTTTGTGCTTTTGGATTTTCCTTTTTTTGAACTGTTCAGCTTGAAACTGACCTCCACTTCGCCACCTTTGGTTTCACAAATGTCAGTCCAAGTCGCTGAACCAGTTTCATGCCCAGCTTGCGCAGAACCATCTGATTGCTTTCTGACAGCTTGCAGTTATCAAGACACTCGAGAACAGTAGCAGCTGAAAACAAAACAAACACACCAGAAAAACTGCTTTTAAAAATACCTTGGTATGAAAATTTTAAAGTTTTGAATGTTCTTTAGGAGATTTATATTTTTAAAGGTATTACTGAAATACAAATGCCTGATTACCTACTTTGTAGTAGATGACACTGGTCAAATAGTGGCAATATCCTTCGCTGCCCAAACAGGGGAGATGGCTTTAAGGATTACTTTCGACCATGAAAATTATTATATACATTCTCAGTGTTACTCTCTAATTCTCACTGGAAGCAACACATCCAAGTGTCTTTCAGAGTCTAAGAATTTTCAGTAATCTAACAGAACCAGAAGATAGAAGATGTAATTCATTTACTCAGAAAAATTCCTGCACACCGAGGAAGCTTTCCCTTTCCTCTTTTAGTATTTTTGGGTAGCACCAGATCCTGACACTAAAATTTTTATGATGATGGATGTCCATAAACATTCAGACATGAGAAACGCTGTGTATGTGTAAACAATCAGACACAAAACCTCTCATTTAGGCACATCAAAGGCAACAAAGTTATTTGTCCAGCAAGTAAAAAAAACACAGAGAAAGGAGAACCTTGGTTAATGGGTATAAAGTTCCAGGATTCAAAATTTTCACAAGGAAGCCGTGCCTGTTACAAATAAAAAAGCCCTTTTGCAGTTTCATCAGGGTGAAAACAATTCTTCAGAAGATTGACCATCAGCTAATAGAGACTAATGACTCAGGCTCTGGAAGAGGCACCGTGCTTCCAACAGCACTGCACAGATAGAATCACATCAGCCAAATACTCTGCAACCTCTTTCCCCAGTCTCCTATCAGGCTTTTCAAAATACAAAGAGATCAAAGAAAACACAATTATTTCAAAGTCTGAGGAACTGAAAGACACGACTTACAAATCTCCTCAAGTCTTTAAAAAGACTGGTGATGCATCTTGATGTACTAAAATACTAATGGAACGATCCACGCACACAACAAGACAGTGATGACTATTATTACTTTAATACCTTCCAGCAACCTGGATTTTTTGCAGTTATAAAAGCCCAAGAGACTGATGGTTTAGGAGGAAGAGGCTGCAGAAACATCATCATTCACAGACAGAAAATAAATTAAGAATATATAAATAAAGGCCTCTTCCAAGTCCTGCCAGCTCTTGAATCACTTAAATATCTACAGACCCATGTAAATTACTTCAGGGCTAGTGTTTGTTTTTAATTCAACTTCTGTGTCACAAATGACTTCAAACAGGATCTTGCTTTGACATTTGCCTATTTTTTTTCCTATTTCATCCTCAGATCTGTTATAATTAAAAATCTTAGATATTTTTTGTCTCTCACATTTTCTTATCCGGAACAGTTCCCATCTGAATATCTGCTTCTCAGTTGTAAGCATTCTAGATTTTCTAGGGTAAATTTATCCATTGTTATGCCCCTGATTTTTCTCTTATTACCAGACTCCTAACTACTTACTATTCTTTCTATGCCATGGGCCAAAGCATCTGATTTTACCAGCAGGGTTAATGCTGTGAGCTCAATATGCTCCTTCCATACTGATTATTAAGACTATTGTGTTGCACAGCTGTATTTTCTAAATTCTGTCATTTTCTGTTATACTGTCATTTACCCAGCCTGTTTATGATTCTGCTTCTCTGGCAGCTTCCCCAGTGGATTCTGCCATTCCTGTGCAATGGCATTCCCAGTATTTGCACCTGTGTCATTCCACGCTGTTTGTCTTCACTATCTTATCTCCATCATTACCCATCTCTCAGGTATCTTCTAAGGAAGTGTCTGCATCTCAGCCTCAGGAACTGGGAGAATGAAACTTACCAGCACCAGAACTAAAAAGCTTCTCAGGGCCAAAATAATTCCATTAGTGTAATCACAAGCACTCTAAAGTGAGTTTATATCCCTGCTCGGTTCCTGTGAACAGCACAAACCCTATTTCTGGTACTTGGATAAGATCACCAAAACTGTTTAGGTCTTTTGTAGTGTTTTGGAATGAGGCACCATCTTTCCCTACCTCCCTTTATTGCTATCAATAAGGCCCAAGATCACACTGCAGTCAGTTCTGATCACATTCCAAGATTCACCGCAAGACAAACATAATTCCAAAATGCAGCTACACTATTCAGAAACCTCCATACTCTTCTTTTTGGCTTCCTGTCCACCCCTAATTGCACCCAGTATAACCTCTTTTCACTAAAAAACTTCTCTTATTCCAACATCATCCCATGATTCCAGCTGTGCTCCGTACACAGCTGGTTCTTAAAACTCGGGTTTTCTGAAATCCTGTGCTTATATTAAAACTTGATGAGTCCCAGCAAAACTTCCAGCAGTAATATGTACAAAACCAGTTTATGCTGTACTGAATTTCAAACAAGTATTTTCCACATCTAACAGTTCACATGTTCTGTGTTGAGCTCCTGTATTGCAGCAAGGGCCAGCGTGATCACCTGCCAAATCCTCTGATGTGCTGTTCCAACACAACATTCCCTGGTGGCATCTGCTCCTCCCTCACAGTCATTTCTGCTTTTGCTCCCCTCATTTTCCCTGCTTTATCACTGCCCTGTGGATTTCACTCCTTACAGTACCACCTGTCACCAGGTTAATCTTCCTTTCCCCTTTTCTATTGCAATGGCTTGAAAAGCTGAACCTATTACAAACTTACCATATGGTAAACAGTCTTCTCTCTTGCCATGTTTAAACAGCTGTGCCTACAATTAAAACAGGGGACACAGACATGAGAATACAGAGATTCTAAAACACAATATATCAAGCATTTAGTTCTAAAATATTTCTAATGTTCTTACAATAACGTGTAATGTTTGTTGATTTAAACAGCATAAAAGGAAGAGTCTCAGGGGGCAGTTCCTCTTCGTAACTGCTCAGGGGACTGAGGTGGCCAAAAAACACTCAAGAGAAAATGAAAAAAAAACCAAAACAAAACAGAATAACAAATGAGGAAAAAGAAAAGGCCACCAGTTTTGGGCCAGCTCAGGTCCCTGACCCATCAAGCTCAGTGCTGGGTCACAGGAGCTCAGCATGGTGCAACCACAGCTTGTGAGAGACTAAACCACCCACAGATACCTGCAAATACACCTCCACCAGGCCAACTGCAATTCCTGTGCCGAGGGAATTTTATCTACAACTAAATATCCCAGGGAGATTAAGCCCCAGCACTGCAGCGAGACAAAAGAACTATTAACACCTGACAGGACACGTTACACATTAAAAGCTTCATCAGCTCCCCATGCATCAAAACTACTCTGGCCAGGCACTTGTTTGTCCATGCTCTGGCAGTCACCAGAAGAAAAATCTTCCTCAATAAATATGCCTGGGAGTTAAACAAGAACAGACTTACCCTAAAAAGAGGTACTTTCTCACACATACCAAACACACACACATGCCTCCCGCGCTGCAGGCGTGGCTACGAGCAACAGAGGCAAGAAAAACACCTTGGGGCTGTGTACCCGGCCTGTTTTGGTTTGTTACTAAATTGCATTTCAGGATCCCAAATTAGCGCTGCTGATCAGCTCCACTACAAGCTATATATGGGAATTTGATGTTATATATCAAAGTATTTGAGATTTTAATGCAGGCAAGTGCGAGGGCTCCTTAAAAATGACATTTACAAAGCAGCAATGCAGAAGAATGACTTCAGGCCCAGAAGAACAGCCAACAGAAATAAATATCAACTTAAATGTATAAATGTAGCACAGCTTTTAGCAAAATCTCAAGTCAGTGTTAAACACAAATACAAGAATTTCTCACTGACATACAACAAAACTCTGCTTGTACTAAAAAGCCTAAAAAAATACATCAGAAGACCTGCAAATGTTTGGTACAATAAATCTAGAGCTCCTCTAAAATTTCTCCGTCTTTTTTGAAACATGCAGAAGCTCATTCCTTCATCACTTTGTTCCTGCATTCTGCTGCAAAACCCATCACAGGTTTCTCATGCTTTGCTGTGGACGCTGGAGACACGGCAGCAATTCCTGCATCCTCACAATTCCTTCTCCTTTTGCCTAACTTAACAGCAAACGCTGCTTTTAAGGCACACACAGGCTGCCTCCAAATTATTAATATTATATTCAAGCATATTCAAAGAAAGCACAGTGTAATTCCTCAAGCAGTGACAATGTAGAGAAGCAGCTTTTTAACAGATCCTTGGGAATGCTCCTGGACAAACACCTTCAGATGTGCGCTCTCACATGCTCAGCACCCTGCTGAGGACGTGGAACAGAATCCTCACTCAGTCTCCTGCAGTTCCTAAATTCTGGCACCTTTCTACAAGCTTCTCCACGTGTTTTTACGCCCTTGAGTCCGAGCTGAATTAAGTCCTGACTCCTCAGGAACAACAGAACTGGAAGGTGCCACCTCTGAGCGAGATGTGGGAAGGAATCAACCGACACACGAGCAGGAAATGAGAAAAATTCAAATATTGCACAGTATTTTTTTTTAATGCTTTTCCTCACACACCTGTGAATCAGTACAGAACAGCAACCTTGGCAGATTCCACTTCATAACCACTTCTATTATATTCTGAACAAATAAGTGAAACACACAGTGTCTCCCTACAGCAGTTTCACTAAAACTTAAGTAACAAACTATTTTCAACCCAGAACATCTACTCCTACTATGGGGATTTATAATACACTTTTTGTAATAAAATCATGGTAGCAGCAGCTGTAAATCAACTGAGGTGTGGATTAAGGGATTTTATTTTATCGATACGAGTTTTTAGGGGAAGTAAAACTTGCCCAAAGGACACCATAGCTGCTGTGTTTGAATTAGTAACTAAACTTTTTTAGAAGGGCTGTAATATTTACATGGCTTTTGATCAATAAAATATGTTACCCATTGGTTTTGGAATAAACACACCCAAAAATGCCAAATGTCTGAAAGGGAAGAAGGCTCTTTCTGCACCCATGCAGGTGCACTGGGGGTCAGATACAAGCTTGGAGCAGGTTCCTGGCTTTTTTTCAAGCGATACATTGGGTATTTCTCTGTGTCAGAAATGTTTAACAGCCATTTTTAAAATAAATTTTACAGTAGTAAATAGGTAACAGCCACACTGTGAAAAACTACTCTTCAGATATTTAACACAGCAGGAAATGCAGTGTCTGGGATTTTTTTCTGAGTGTAGAGAAGACAAGAAGAAAAGCATTCATTATTTATTTATTAATCAAAGCATGCAAAAGCATCCCCAAGTCCAAATCTCTAAAACTTCTGAGTGTAATAGATACATTTTTCCCAGAGGAAATAAACGAGCACTTTAACCAATGTTGGCTTTTGGGAAAACAGAAAAAATGTTTTCTTCCAGCACATGCTACAGTCAGGCATGTACAGCAAAGTCATTCCTTCAGAAAAATACTGTAAACCTGGAGCTTACAGGGGTCATACTAAAAAAGAAATGTTCGTGATGCATGAATGAAAAACACGAAAAAAAAAAAAAAGCAGCAAAAAAGGGCAAATCAGCATTACAGTACCCGGCTAAAACTTCCTGCCTTGGAGGAAGAAAAATATCCAAGGCACACCATTTCCAAAAATCTGATACAAACAAAGTAATTAATAAGCTTGGTTTGCCACCTGCACAGGCATTTTGGTGTCAGCAGCTCGCAGTGCTGAGCACGAGGAGCCTGCCTGTCAGAGCATCCCGGCAGTCGCTGTTACGCCATGGGCTCCTCACTTAACAAGGACACAAAGCACACACCAACCTACCCAACCTGCTGAACTGTTGAAAAGTATGTGACTCCCTCTCTTATAAATAATTAAGCCACCTACAAATTAGAGAAAATCAGTGGTGTGCAAGCAATGACGACTGTCAAGTCTGGTTCTGCTTTAGAAACAGCACAGGGCAAGGCAAACAAAGCCCAGTTTCTTAATAATCCCAGCAGAGACACCACACCTGCCAATTGTCTGCGTAACCCACTTTGGGCCCGACCTGCAGGAGATCTATCAGTCGGGATCATCTCCAGGACTTGTTCCCCAAGCTACACAAATCACCGTGAGGGGTGGCCTGGCTGCTGGGGAGTGAGTGGATCTTCCTGCCGAGCAGGAGACACAAGTCTGGATCTACCCTCTGGTTGTAACCAAGTGGAGGACTGGGAGGATAATTCCAGCCTCGCTGGGAAGAGCAGGAAATGATCCCTTGCACTGCTCTGGAGCACCCCCTGGTAGCCACACAACACCCGGGGAATGCCATCAGCCATCCCTGCCCCCCGGCCAGGTGCAGGAGAACATGCTGGCAGAACCCAAGTTCACTTGGAAGCAGGGAATATTTAATGCATTCTTCGTGCAGCTGATGGTAAAATGGGTTAGTTAAAGGCCTTGTTCTCACTGTGTCTCCACACAAGTGGCACTCCTGCTGTGGGCCACACGTGCTTGGGCGTTGAGCATCAACACGACACGTACACTGACAGACACCAACACAGTGATGGCAGCTTTCATGTGATCCCAGTTATTTATCAGCTGAACATCTGAAATGTTTAGACTAACACATGGAGAGCTGACAGAGTATCTCCTTTCCATCTTGAGATTACCAAAACCCACAGATTTTAAATACTCAGAAGGTAAAAAAAAATTAGCAGCTTGAGATAGTACTACATTCTAACAAGAAAAAGCAACAGCTTTATGATAACAGAACTTCTGAACCTTGAATGAACCACAAAACTTCTGGTGAGAAGAAAAAAACTCAGCAGTATCAGACAAGGCCACATTAGAACAAATACTCTGTGACACTCAGGAGAGAAATGGCATGAGCAGAAAGCAGTCAGTGCCCTTGGTACCTGCAGATATAAGAACATTTGTACCTCTCACCAACACTGCTTCACCTACACCTTTATCACCAAACCACTAAGCAATATCCCCTTTTTTAAAAAAATTACACCAATAGACAATCCTAATACAGCCAATTCTTTCAGAATGCCAAAAATACGGAGACTTGGGAAACATTCTATTTGGAAATACTCTATTTTTGTGCCTCTGGGTCTGAAAGAATGGAGTTAGAGAGTTCTTTCTTCCCTGGAGCCAAATTTACATAAGCATGTAGCTATTGCTAAATAACCTTTGCATTAGAGACAGCTCAGGGAAATGCCTCGTTCTTAAGACTCTCGAGTTTCATCAGATCACTGTGTAGGGCGTTTTATTTTTTTTAATTATTACTCACACTTGTATACTGAATCACTTATAAAACAAATAAGGTTTAATAAGTTTCAATGCCCAAGGCTACCTCAACGTGATGACATCTCTGTCACGCAAGAACTGGGAGTGCTGCGCCCTGCAGCGATAACTAAAAAGCTGTTTGATATAATGGCAGGTTTAAAAGCAAACCTCCAGACCAAGAGAATTTAAAATGCAGATTCTTGAAACAGGTTAGAAGTTTCCTTCAAGTAAACAAATGTTAAAAAAAAGTAGCAATTTCATAATAATCCAACATTTTCAGTCCTTCAAATGCCAAAGAATAGAAGTACAAAAGTAAATTAAATTCCATAGTGCAACGTAGGTTTCAACAAAGGAGGGCAGTTTGAAACAGCAAATTTGAAACGGCGTCAGCAGAGGTGGCTGCTGGTGCCCCCCAGTTGGGAAATGGTGAGTTACTGACGACAGGTGGAAGAGAACAGAAAGCCAAAGGCCCCAGTGGAATTACAATATGCAACGCCGGGTGCGTGTTCCGACAGGAGCCGCGGAACAGCCGGACTCGTTCTGCACAGAACGCTGAGTGAGATGAAACAGCAGCACACACCTGATCACCCCGGCTCACGGCCACGAAGAGGCAGATCAAAGTGCAGCCACGGCCAACTACTCACTGCGTCCCTGACTTGCAGTTTCAGTTCATTGAAATTCAGGAGTTTCGGGTCTTTTACGAGCAATTTTTCCATGCCAACCTCGCTCGGAGCCGCTCAGTAAACGCAGACCATAAGCGGCACAAAATCATAACCCAACCAAAACCCACCCTGTTCGGGGCAGCCCCACTCTGCTCCGATGTGGAGAGACTTTTTATCCCCACTCTGGTGGGTTACATCATTCCCAAAACCTGTCACAATCCGAAAGCCCACCTTGCTGTACTGACCAGAAACTGAAAAATGGTCTTTTTTCTCCTTTTTGTTCAGAGAGATGGTCAAGCAGCTGCAGTTTGACTTTTAAAGTAACAAAGTGCTGGAGGAGTCCAAGGGCAATGAACTCTGAAGCTTGTTGACACAACTTTTAGTTGTCCCTCACGAAGATGTGCTCTGCTTTACACATTTAGTGATTGCTCATTAGGTTAAAATATATTTATTTATAGAATAAATGAAATACATTATATATTATATATAAGTTAGAATCTTGCAAGTTTAAGGGAAGTGTTTACTTATTTTAAAAACTTATTTTCAGCTGATATTTTTGGTTTAACAGCATAGTGTTGCTCCAAGTGCGATACAAAATTCTTAATATTAAAATATTAAGAATACATATAATTATATATAAATATAATATTTATAACATTTAACTCTTGAAATAAATATTTCCTGCTCCCCATAAGAATCTACATGCACACATACCTGCACACATTCCGTTCTGAAAACCTTTACTCCCTAATGATACAATTCATTGCAGTGACTGAAAGGAGAAATTGAAGACTAAATGCAAGAAAAGGCTTTACAAATCTGCTCATATCTACCAACTGGAACAGGAGTTATGAGCTGTGAAGAGGGGAAAAAAAAAAAAAAAAATCACACAAAAGCAAGGCAGCAGGCTCTGCTCCCAGGTCTATTGTATCACATTCTGGTTTCGATTCTACTTGTTGAGTATTCACCTGTTTCGCTTAGTGCGCACTAATGAACAGGTGGATGGAGCCAAAGCCAAACTCAAAGGAATTATGACAAAACACTAATGCATTATACATCCTGCAGGTCTCATCATGCCCCGGGAATGGCAAACAGTCAGTCTCCCTTTCCAGATCTGACAATAAAATGATGAAACATCATTCTGCCTTTTGAAACGCTGCAATGCACACAAATAACGCTTCCTCCTGCTTGAGCAGCAGGTCCTCAGTTATTCTAAATATAGATCATTTCTTCTGTCTTCTGATTTGGAAGAGCTCGAGAGGAAAAAGAAACAACCAAAAAAAAAAACCCACACCCCACACACTTGCTCCAGACCTTTGCTTTGATGTTTAGTATCACGCTGCACACAAGTCCTCAAAAAGAGTAGCAAATTTATGCAAATTATCAAAACTTGTACAAACACCAGCAAATCCTCAAACCTGCACAACTGCAAAGACTGCACAAGAGTTTGTGATCTGCCTTCGCCTGCACTGCCTCGGTCAGCAACCAAACCAAGAAGGAACAACAACTCCTCCATTCTGCTCAAATACATTCAGACATCAAAATTGGCGCACAACTGTACCCCAGGATTTCAAAACACACACCAACACTTTTAAGGGTGTAAAAGTACAACAAAGCTTTTATAAACAGATCTCCTTAGGATGTACAAGAGGAGCCCTGCCCTGTAACAGAGGTTCAGGTACTGCAGATTTTTTCCCATGGATAGTATGTACATTTTAAACCCCAAACTAAGAATTCAGCTCTTTTGAGTCATACACCATTATCAATTCACAAGGAAAGGGCAATAAACAAAAAATTCATTCAGATTAGCACACAAACCCAAACTTACTGAAATGACTGCTGTTTTGAGAATTATTTGTGAGTATCTATACTGGCAACTTCACTTTCACTTGGAGGTGACAAAATTACTTAAAGAAACTATACATGCAAGGGAAGTTACGTTGTCTAAACTGCTGTGGGAGAAATTCTCCTTTTTTCATTGCTTTTTTCATTGTGTATTTACTATCAAAGGCCTCCTGCAGCAGTACAGTATGGCCATAAACCCAACTATCTATCTTTTAAGGGAAAAACAGTATTTACCAGGGCCTGGAGCATGCCGTTCACAATGACAGTGCCCTCCATGGTCTGGGAGGAGGACTGGGATAACATGGAGAGCACCCAGTCCAGGAAGTCTGCCATCCTGCTTTGCCTGACATCAGGGCGGACAATAAACCTGTCACAGAAAAAAAGAAAACACTGTAGCCATTGACTTTATGACACCTAATGTGAAATACAGTTTTTCCTCCTATCCAAACTGGTTGTAGTTCCTGGAAACAATTCTTCAATGCCTATTTCCTCAAATCACTGAGGGTGGGAACACTCCAAACTAACCTATGTTTAGCCCATCTGTTTCTGAGCAAGGCTCTGACCTGGAATTTCACTTTCACTTCAAACTCAGCTAAAAACTTGGGGTCTAGAAAATTCTTATCTTAATTGTAAAGCAACAAAATTTTCAAAGCTTTTAAGAAATTATTTCCATTAGAATTAGTGAAAAGTTGAAATAAATAGGAGGATTCTTCACCTCTCTCACCAAAAACAGCCATTCTGCAAATCTGAAAATCAGCAGAAATCAGCACTGGGTCCCTTTCGCACTGTCTGTCAGCAGCCAGGACCAGAACAAGCAACCAGCAGGGCTAGATTTGGAGTTTCAGATATTTGAAAAGGTCAAGCACCTGTTGTTTAACACACTAGATGGGTCAAGAGATGTGTTTTTAGCCATCTTAGAAAAGGGAAAAGAGGTTTTTCATGGCTAAACTATCGTAAACCTACTCTCAGCCTGCCCCTGACCAGCCAAGCTGCAGTCAGGGCATCACTTCGGTGTCTTGGCACCTACAAACCACGCTCCTGTTCCAGCAGATTCAGACTACATTTGTTCTCAACACACTCAGTGCAAACAAGGCACACGGGGAAGCCCACCCAGCACAACCCGTGGAACTCAAAGAGGATGTGCCCCAGAGCCAGGACCAGGTTCCTTCCTACACCTACAGGTAACAGGGGAAATGCACCGAGAGCTGACTGACGGGGTATTAAACACATTAAATACAGAGAACACGTCAACAGTGAGCTGATGGGATGGATTAGCTTCCCAGCCAGTCCCTGCGGTGCTCAGCAGCAGAACAATGAGGAATTGGGGTGAGTTGCAGGAGGGCTGTTTTGGGTTGAAGGATGAAGCCGCTTTTGGCCCAAGGGCGCGTGTGAGAGAAGTGACCTGTGAAGCGGCTGAGCTGGATCCTTGACCCTTCCTCAGCCCCAAGGAGTTTAAATCTTTCTTTCCCAGAGGAGTGCCCTAACCTCCAGACTAAGAGCAGGATAAAGATCAGCCTCATCTCCTCCTACTGCAACCACTCACTGAGCAGACAGAAAGGAGAATTCATGAAACACACTCCAGCTCCTCTGTCCTGTGAGAAGCAGCTTACTTTGGAAAACAGGAAATCTTGAATCCTGATGTTTCTAAACTTCACTTGAAATTGATAAACTCCTTGGAGCATGAACCAAGACCCAGACTTTCTCCTCCTCCCCAGGGACTTTCCCAGAGCTACAGAGTCACTCCTGTATCTTATCTTCCATCTGTCCCAGGACCGTTGTGCTCCTGCCCACCCAAGTAACAGTCCAGCTCCAGGAAAACGGCACAGAGACCTCACCTCAGAATGACTCTGCTCACAACTGGCTTTGGGGATGTGAAAACAGGCAAAGGCCTTGGAGGCAGCCTTCTAATTTCTGGTGTTTTAATCACCAGACTATTTTGAAAATGGTGTTTTCATAATAAACTAGATAATTATAAGTCCACTATACAGTACCATTACAGCCTTGCACACCTCGTACTAGAACCAACTTAGTGTATTCTATCACCATATTTGTTCTGAACATATACTCCTAATTAAAATTAATTCAGCCAATAAACAGATGTGAAGAGAAGATAAAACAACTAACAAGGTGCCTGCATAGGATACAGTGTCAGGGTGCAGGGCACTGGTGAAATCCCCCTGAAACCCAGGGCCAAGCACTGCATGAGCACAAAGCTCTGCTAAACACAAAGCTGCAATCAACAAAGTTACTGTATGTCAGCTTCCACTCAAAATTTAGTTTTACAGACACTCTGGAGTACAACTGAAGTGCAAATTCAATTAAGCATAATGTGATGAAAGAATCTTTTTTTTAATTACTGTCACCCTTGCTTGAGAAGGCTTCCAAATATTTGGTGTACCTTCAAGAATCTATTACTCTTGGTTAATTTGGGTACTTTCTGGGATTTTAGGAAGTGAAGAAGGCCTACACGAATGCTCAAGAATAATTCACTCTGTGTCACACTGTCATCTCAAATCCTCTGGTTCTGTCAACCTGTGACAAGGCATATTACCCATACACATGCATAAAAAGCAATTCCTAATTGTTGACTTCAAAATTACTACAAAAACTAATTAGGATCATAGAATTATAGAATCATAGAATGGTCTGGGTTGAAAAGGACCTTAAAGCTCATCCAGTTCCACCCCTGCCATGGGCAGGGACACCTTCCACTATCCTAGGTTGCTCCAAGCTCCACCCAGCCTGGCCTTGGACACTTCCAGGGCTGGGGCAGCCACAGCTGCTCTGGGCAGCCTCTGCCAGGGCCTCCCCACCCTCACAGGGAAGGATAAGGAGACAAACCTACTTTCTGTTATATGGAAATAAGTATGTAACAGGCAAGACTATGTATTCAAGACTGCACAAATAATTCATGTAGGCATTTGAATTTTGCTCTGATATATTTCAGAATAACCCAGAAAAGCAGAGGATGAGTCACCAGAGAACTGTGAGCCTGGTCTCAAGTCCTTCATGAATTTTCTGCATGACACTGTACATTCTGCACCAAAAAAGTGTTTGATTTGCCATCAGATTCAGACCCATAGCATTATACTCACTAAACATAAATTCCTAAAGCCTTGAGTCCTGTGACTGAAGCTCAGAATAAATTTAAAATAAGTACACAGACAGTTACTTCCTAAAAAGATGAGACAAGGTCTGCTCTACTAAATGTTGGATTTAACAACTATTTTGATTAATCCCATAAATTTAGTACATCTTAACCCAGAGAACATGAACATAGGTGGTGTGGCTGTGACTCTCCCACACCCACTGCCCCCATCTCCCCACATCCCCGTGTCTCTGTGTCCTACTGTCCCCGTGTCCCTCTGTCCCCGTGTCCCTCTGTCCCTCGGGAGCCGCTGCCCCTCCAGCGACAGCGCCAAAGCTGCGCGGGCAGCGCCCCCTGGTGAGCACAGGCTGCAGTGCAGAGTCGGGGTTTTCACTGCTTTAAAAAGGAAGGAAAAAGAAAAGAAAAACCAAATCAGTCACAACCTGAGCTGACTAAAGGCCGCTTCCACTAGAATATACAGGAAGGTGGAATGGAACAGATACTGAAACAAGAGATATGTGTGTACTATCCCTGCTTATGGGCTTTGTAATTTATTTTCATGTGCAAAGGAAACCATATTCCCAAAAAACACTACTGGATCCAATTCAAGCAACAGTAATACCCCACAGACAGCTGGGCAACTTCCAGCCCTCCCAACACTGTCATGTCAGATTAAGAAACAGCAGGAGGAATGGGAGCCAGCCTCTTCCTTTCTGTCAAGATGCACAAAAGAGACTTACTTGGACACCAGCACAGCAGCCGCATCCCGAGCCTTGTCACTGACAACCAGGTAACACTGAAGGGAAAAGAAAACTGACTGTAAAAGAATTCATGGAGATAGAATACCAACTGTGTCACAGCTCTGTACATAATGCACTACTGAATACTCACAATGAAAACTGTTACGATGATTACACACATTATGTCATTACTCTACTACAAACTGAGTTTAAGATAGTAAAAAGGTAATTTTCCCATTTAACAAACTGCATCTGAGGCAGTCTCTCCCTTCATGTGCCTTTCAAAGCAGGTTTATTACCGAAGGTTTATTTAGTGAAGCCTTAACTCACAGACACATTGGCCTATAAGGAATAAGCCCCTTACTGCTGCAAGTGTCAAAAGCCTGAGCTGTTGGGGTACCTGTGGGGATGGGGGTGGTTTCTTTTTATCTCAAAAATGACGAGTCAGACACCTGGGCTGACACCCACCGGAACTTTATGTATTTGTTGAAAAATCTTCACGCAGTCACAGCTTCCAAAGTTGCTCACTCTGATCAAATGCTTATTTCCTCTAGAAACCCTCAGATTTGGCTTTCAGAAGAAGCTCTGTGGCACTTTCAAATGTTGAAAGCCTCTAACATATTCAAAGGCAGGGGTTCACCTCAGATAAAATAGTTTCTTACATCTGGGGAAACAAGTTCCAGTCTCACCTGACTCTAAAGCAGCAAACAACACAGTGAAGATCCAGAAGTATGAAAAAATTCTTTACAGATTAGACACAAAAATGCAGGTTTAAATAATATGCAGAAAAGGATATCATTGAAGAATACAGAGAATATATTATTATTAATCACACGCTGAAAGATTAAGCCAAATATCCCAGGTCTGAAAGTATTACAGGGTGTGTTTTCCTCACCTTTGCTATGTCCAGGATGCGATCCATCGTTGGCTGCCGAGCCTGCCCTTCCACGGAAACGAGGTTTCCATCAAAACGGGCCAGGTCAAAAGGAATCAGGCATATCATGGACAGCCACAATAAGAGCATGTAGCGAGTTTCCCAAGTCTGGAAAGGAATGGTAAAACAAAGGTTTCTACTCCATTTTCTGCAACATGTTCCAACAAAGTGCCACTGGCTCCAAGGAACTTTCAAAGCTGATCAAGAGAAAACTCCCAACGCGAGTGTCCTGAAACTCCAGAGGAGACAGAACTACAAGCGAGCCCAAACAGCAAAACTGTAACAAAGTGAATGGACCCTCCCCCAATCAGAAATCCAGGCATGTTTGTTTCCTTCCCAAAGGAAAACTGCACCTTCCCATTTTCCTGTTTTTTCCTTCCCTCGGCCTATCTGTGCCTCCATTCACAAATATAACAGAACTATGGTTTTCTTCTTAATTTCTTATGTATTGCTTCCATGGATTTACTGAAACAACTTCAGATGAAAGAAGGAAGTTTTTCAAGCTTTAAAGCCATACACCTACAGCAGCAAAGTGTCAGAATTGATGTTTATCTTAAAAAAGCTTTAATTTAGAGCTGCAATACAATTATTGTCTTCAAATCCATGATTTTTGTTACTTATAATACACAATGATCTCTCTTAAAATTCATCAGTGTTAAGAAGCTCTCTGGAGTTCTTCTTTTTTCCTTATTTAAAAATATAAGAATATAAACTACAGTATCCTGGAGTTAGACTCAAGTGATTTTTCAGTTAGTCCTTTTAGAGGTTCAATGCCTTTCACTGCCATTCTTCTTACTCTTGTTACAATCAATTTGTCCCTTACACGAGTGGTTACATGAGTGGTTCCATTTGCACCTCCACTGACACTGCTTCTAAATCCTTGGAACAAATCCCATGAAAGAAAACCAAGCCCCCTCCTTGGGGAGGGCATTTCTCCTGTGACAAGATGATGGTTTTCACACCAAATCCAGGTGTTAACACCAGACAGGGTCTGTCACTGCTTTATATAGTTTTTCCCAAATTTTTTCCTTCAGCTTTTTCCACTGGAGACATGAAAGTTAAACAAAAAGTAGAGCAAGTCCTCACCTCGGGGTCTCTTGGGTTCTGCTTTGCAAGCATATCCAAAACAGGCTGCAGGTCCCGGACTTCATGAGGAAACAGTGGGAGGAAACGTTTGTATCCTCTCACCTAAACCAGAAAGTTTCAGAATTCAGTCACCCAGCCAGCACCAGCACCGACCGAGGGGAGAGGAAAGAAAGACCCTTGGAGGAATGTCTTGATTAGGATCCTCGTGTCATAAGGAGAGTAAGGACGCGAATTAAGGTCTGAAATACTCTGTGACATTTGTGTTTTTACCAGCTTACTAAGAATTTGTGAAATGATAACTTTAAGTTTAAAACAAGCGACCTCTGGAGATTGTCTAGTCCAACCCTCCTGGTAAAGCAGGGTCACCCCAGCAGGGTGCCCAGGACCACATCCGTGGGGTGTCCAGTATCCCAGGGATGGAGACCCCACCACCTCTCTGAGCCACCTATTCCAGGGCTCAGCCCTTACTGCCCAAAAAAAAAACCTTTCTTGTGCTCAAATGTAAATTGAGCACATCTAATTGTTCATCATACTTTACTTTTCAACATTGTAACTCATGTTTTATCACTCAATATCTCCATGTTTGCAATTTCTTTTGCATTCAGACCTCGACTTTTACTAATCTCGATCACTAAATAACATAAACTATCACGAAAATGAGAAAAAAGAGAACCAATCTTTCACAGTACAGTTTAAAATATTTAATTGCATTAGACATTTATTTTCATATTTTTGAAAATAACCAAGACAATATCGGCAACTTACAAATTTCAGTTACAGAACATTAAATTTAGGATTTTTTTACCTTTGTAATGATGTAGAGAAATTTAAAAGCCAGGTGAACTAGGGGGGGAGGAGATCCACTGTCCCGTACTATATCCAACAAAGAATTCATCATCCCCTCTAATGAAAGGAGAGGAAAAGCAGTGAGACTACATGCATTTCACACAGTTTCTTGTACTTCTGACAGAAGAGAGGGAGACAGCAATTATATAATGGAAATACTATCAGGCACAGCAATCTTGTAATGCAAACACAGATCTTCCAGAGTAACAGATTTTTAAGTATATGCACAAAAATTATCTAAGGATGACATTCCTACCTAAGTGGCGGTCCAAAAGGTGAGGCTGCTCCTGGTACTTGTCCATTATACCTGAAAATGAAAAGATAGCTGTAATAAACTACTTAAAGGCTCTTACAGAGCCTTAACTGTGAGATACCCCCGGATTCTGAACAGTTTTAGCTTAAGATTTCTGCATCTCTGAGCTGCCACCAGCTGTAAGCGAGGTCAGAAAGTTAAAAAACCATAGTGTGGACGGAGCTTGGAACAACCTGGTCTAGTGGAAGGTGTCCCTGCTCATGGCAGGGAGGGTGGAATGAGATGATCTTTAAGTTCTCTTCCTACCCAGAGCAGTCTGTAATTCTAAGTAACAGCACAAGCACAGCCTGTCCCCCTCACAGTGCACTCATTTACCTACACTCAATCATCAACTCACTCCCAGGAGTCTTTCCAGTTTCCTTGCACAAACTCCTCACAGTACCACTTTGCAATGAGGGTGCTCCTCACAATCCTCAGAGCTAGTTCCTTATTTTGAAATAGAATACAGGGAATTATTCAGCACAGAACAAAGAATCCTTAACAAATTTTAACCTCAACAAATACAAACTGCAGCTCTTACCACTGTGCTCTTCAAAACTGTTCACACCCCTTACTCTATTTTGGTCACTTCCTTTTGGATACTGACTCAAGAAAGGACAAATTGAAATTGAATATTGAAAAAAAAAAATAAGAACAACTTGCCAGAGCTTTTAGACACAAAAGCTTTTCAATTTAAACACAGAATTAACAAAAAGCAGCTACAGAAATGAAAGGTGGATTCTCAGAGAGATCATTAAGTGATCCAGCGTTGCACTGGAGATTGCCTGGCTCATTTTAGCTGTTTGTTTCTCTCACAAACAACTTCGCTCTCTTTTTTCTCTGCTTGACACATCAACACTTACATTTAAGACATGACTCAAAGCCAACAGTGCTGCAGTTGACCAGTGGATGACACTGCACAACCACTTTCAAGACACCAGACCGTCCAACAGCATCCTTGTGCAATTCCACTGGGATACCAGAATGCCATCAAAAGGGAAACTTGAGCTCCTAATCATCACTAACTTCCCACCTTAATTAATGATGCCTAAAGCTGCATACAAACAGCAGAGCTAGTGAACACAAAATCCACCAACATTCAAAGCAACAGCTTTCCAGCAGAAGTGGAATTGAAGGGCAAATTCTTTTCCCAGGTCACAGCCTGACAAAGATAAAATAAAACCCCAAATATAAAAGCTGAAAAGAATGAACCTAAACCAGTTCCTCTAAAACTATTATTTCAAAAAAGATCTTCCTATATTTTCCTACAAAACTGTAGTTGCAGATTAAACAGTTTCCCACACTTCTGTTTCTAATGGTCCAACAAAAAATGAGCACCATGAGTTTTTCTCAACGCTTTGGAAACCTTCATTACAATCCTCTGGAACAGGTGATTACTGCATTCTCTGTTCCCAGACAAAAGCTATTCCCTAAGCTTCAGTGTTCTAACCCACACATTGAGCATCTTGCCAGATTTGGGACAATGACAATTGCCCAAAAAGGATCAGTGACACCTGAGCACACTAAATATTATAACCCAACTCTGACCCACATACGCAGTATCTCTGGTTTAAGTATATTGAGCCTGTATTTACTGGGCAACGAGATACAGGCAGAAAGCTCATAAATACGATTTAAATGCACAGAAACACTACACTGACGTGACAGACACAGAGGCACAGCAAGGTGATCGACTCGGGGAGATGCTGCCTCTCAGACCCCGAGGTTTTTCCAGCAATGGCTTTTCCTGTCCCACTGAAATCTGACATTCCCTCTGTGATGCTGAACAACCTCACCAATGTGAGTGTTCCTGGTACTTCTGTCTGAGCAGTTACATGTCCATCACTGGCCTCCTCAGATGGAACAGTCAGTTCAGTCAGCCACTATAATGCTACTGAGGAACTTCTGCAGGGTCACATCTCCAAATTTTGGCGGTTTCTGCTTTATTGTTTGCCTACCTCATTTCTTGTTGTCAAAAACAAAGCTGTGGGATCAATATTTTGACTGTGAGTTTTGCAGTTTCACCATTCTTTGCAAAAATACTTGCAAAATGCTAGTCTGCTAAATTCAGTTTGTAAATACACGCAGCCCTGAATTAACTTTTGCAAATCACCTCATCAGAACACTGACCCAACACACAGATGTGCCTTGAAACAGGCTGGTCACCCAGAACACCACTACATGCACCTCATTATGGCCCTTCCAGATTCAGCTGAGGCCTAGGGGCAGACAGCTTTCATTAGGT
Source organism: Oriolus oriolus (assembly GCA_013400235.1). Lineage (NCBI taxonomy): Eukaryota > Metazoa > Chordata > Aves > Passeriformes > Corvidae > Oriolus > Oriolus oriolus. Next base: position 805,842 of record VXBT01003995.1, read on the forward strand.
GGCACAAAAGTCAAATCCAAGTTAACTCCACTTTAAAAACCACACATGATCTCTATGGATTCAGCCACTCTTCACATTTCCCATTAAATAAAAGAGTAAAAATAGGAAATTGACACTTTAAAGCAGAAAATGGGTGGGTTTCAATGAGTAATTAGGTAAAAAAACCCTACTTTATTTGACTGACATACAAACTTTTAACTAAATTAAGGCCTGAATTTGAATAGAAAACTGGAGGCCCAACATGAGTCAGAATTCAGATTTCTGGAATCTAAGACCTAGATTTTCATTTACAGTACTTAAATACCAGGTAATAAAGGAATAACTATATGGAAAACAAAATGAGCAAAAAAATCTGAACTACCTGTTGATAAAGTTCCCCCATTATCACTGACCCAAAAATTAGCGGTTTGGTCCCTTTTTGGTCATCAGCAATAACAAAATGAATAATACATAATAAAATTTTTGTATCAAGCAATAGCAGGACCACTCCCTTTAGATGCCATGCTTACCTATGAACCGTTCCACGGCCATTTCCCTTGTCACCAGCTCCCCGAAGACCCCCCTTAGGTTCCCGATGAGCTCCGCGACCTCCCTGCTCTCCGCGAAGCTGTCCAGGATGTTCCTCTCGCTGATGGCACCCGGCTCCCGCTCCTCGCCCTCCTCCGGCTCCGGCCCCGTTCCGTCCATCCCGGCGGGCCCGGCGCTGGCAGTGACAGAGGGAAGGGTCAGTTCCGCCGCCCCTCACACCCCGCCCGGCCCCGCCATGCGGCCCCCCCGCCCCCCCCGCAGCCCCCCCCGCAGCCCCGCCCGGCCCTACCGGCCTCCGCCGCCGGCCCGCACCACGGGGCTCCCGGAGCCGCCGCCCTCGCCCCCGGCCGGCCCGGGGTGCGGTGCGACCACCCGGGACAAGAGATCTCCCGGGACAAGAGATCTCCCGGGACAAGCGACCACCCGGCACAGGCGCCCGGTGCCGCCCCGGGCCCGCCCCGCGCCGCCGCCGCCGCTCCCGCCCTGCTACGGGCCGCCAGGAGGGACCAAAGGCGGCGGCGGCGCCGCCTCCGAGCGCGGGCCCGGCCCCTCCGCGGGGTGACGGGGAGCTGAGGGGCGCACACACCCTGGGGACACACACTGGGGGTGGGGACATCCAGCTTGGGGATACTCACCGGGGACAGGGACGTCCACGGGGGATGGGGACACCTACCCCGGGGACATCCACCCTGGGGTCACCCATCCTGAGGACACCCCATTATGGGGTCCTGGACATGGGACAAGGATGGGGACACGGGCATGGGCACCCAAGCACTGGGTGAGGACGGAGATAGGGACCCCCGGGGGAAGGGAAGAGGGATGGGGACCTGGGCACGGGGACCTCAGGGAAAAGGACCAGGATGGGGACAACCTCGGCTGCAGAAGGTGTGTGGGAGACAGCTGGATGATGCTGTTACCCATGACCTCAATTCCTTACCGACCCACACCAAAACACTGCGTTACATGCAGATACCGTAACACATTATCTAAACCTCATACAATTCTGGAAACATTTGAAACCTGAAAGCTACAACTACAGCTCCACTGATTATACAGGAAATTCAAGGAGGCACTTCAGCCTGGCCAGAATGTCAGAACAGGTAGTTGCTCTTTCCTGCTATCCAGCAGCTCCATCCACACCCAAATATTTTATCTTCAGGCTCAAATTCATTAAATCAAACCACAGTCACAAAACACATACACACCAAACGTGCTGGTTTCTGCAAGGCAAGTGTTTTATTTGAGAAGAAGTTTGAGTTCACAAGTACTTTCCAGTGTGATACAGGTTGGTTTGTCCACATCCATAAACACCAGTGCACATGCACTCTGCTCTTTCCTCAGACCTCGGTCTTCCAGCCATCAGCTACAATTCCAACTGTGTTTTAACTCTACTGTTCCACTTTTCCACTCTTACGGTTCTATTAAGTTTTATAACAAACTGTGACAGATTCCCCTGATTTAAAGGAAGCAAAAATTTTTCACTATTCATATCATATTTACAGAGAACAAAGTGCATTGTTTTAAACCAATTATAAGATCAAATGTTAAACTTCATTAAATCTTTATAGCACAACCATTTAAAGTTGAAAAAAGTCTAAACACATTAGAGCACTTTTGAATATAATATTTTAGTATTAGTTATGCCAGCCATCTGAAGCCTAAATACTGAGGTCATTCTTACTCAAATCTTCTAATTCATATTTATGGGACTACACTTACTTTTACTCTCTTTGCCACTTTCTCCCATTAAAACCCCACAGAGTCACTAATGTACTCTAGCTCAGATCGTACACCAGTATCTTTGCTGAACACTTTTCTCCCCAAATTCCCACTGCCTATGTTTTCTGTAAAAATAAAGCAGTAAGGAACAATACAAATCCATCGGATTTGACACTGTTCCTTCCATAACCCAGTGGTGGCACAACAGACCAGCTTTGCCCACTGCACTCATTTTCCAAAATTGAAAATACATCAAGCACCAACCAACCCAGCAGCCACAGGTGCTTCTTCTCACCCAATCACGGAGCCTCCCTCCCACATTTTGCTGTCTTTTTACAAAGTTATTTAAATATGTTACTACTGTAGTACAGCACACTGAAATATCACACTAAAACTATGAAATGCTATTATTAACTTTGAGTGGTCACAACCTACTTCTGACTGCACAGTTAATTACCAAGGAACTAGACATCCTTTCAGAAAATGCCACTGGAATTTCAGTTCTTATAGCAAGAGAAAAACAAATGTGAGTAAATTACATTAAATTAAAATAAATATTAGAAGTATTATTAATTACATATGTTTGCCAAGTGCAGCCAAAGGGCCTCGTCTACTCATTGAATTAAAAAGAGAATGTTTTCAGATTCATAGAATCTGACTGAAATTTTGGATTAGGACACTCAGTATGCAAAAGGACAGGAAAGGGAAACAGAAGACTATGGAAATATTCATGGGAAAAGGGCTGGGAACAGACAGAAAACTAAACCAGAACAAACAAGGGCAGATGTAAGAACTTGTTATTACTTCCAGCACCACTGTCCCACAACTGCAGCTCTCCACAACAAACTGCTGATGGAGCAGCAGCAGGAGTGGGAAGATGCTGCTGTGGAACAACTGTGGGAACACAGCAGCTACGAGGTGAGAGAGCAAGGTCAGGCTGACTGTCGTGCTGCTTTTCCAAGGCAGTGGAGCCCTGACAAACAGTGCAGCCCTTTCCTTCAGCAGGGGAGGAATCTGTGCTGGGAAACTAGTGCCCAAGTTAAAGATTACACAATTGCTCTTAATTAGTGAGGCTCAGACGTGCACTAAGCCTTCTCCATATCAGGTGTTTTACCATCAATTCCGAGTTTGTGGTACTTGGGATGAGCAGAGGCTGCTCATTCCTAAGGGACTATGTCAGAATTTCTCAGAGCTACCTGGTTACTTTAGAAGTTTCCTCATCATGTTTAGGGTAGAGCCCCTGTACCCTGTCCCAAAATGATTCCAGTGGTTTATGTAATTAAAGAGCTGATACAACTTGTTTCGTTTCTCAAATCCTGGAGCTTTGGGTATTTTGCTGTGATAGGCAGAGAAAAAAGAGCTGCTGAACCCCCCAAACATTCCAGCAATGGCCAGTTCAAATTCCGAATGGCCGTAGAAGGAGGCAGGGTCAAATATAATTGGCCCGGAGTCGTCCTCAGCCACATTCCCTGCCCACAGGTCCCCGTGCAGGAGAGCGGGAACAATTTCTACATCACAGAACATTTCGGGAATCTTTGGCTGAAAAAGCATAAACAGACATGTAACAGTTAAAGAGTTTTGAAGAAAATATTAAATAAAATAAAGTACTGTAGCACGTTAGAGCCTGAGCTGGCCAAATGCTGCCTCTGTTCAACCCTCATGGAGTGCTTTGGATGTTGATGGCAACAAGAACAAGCCAGTGATAAATGTTATGGGTTGTTCTTGACAGAGCTTAGCAAAGCATTTAATTCACAGTCTAGTATCAGCACCTAGTACTGATGTACTATTTCTAGACATGGATTCTGCTGGCTGTCATGAGAAATATAAAATAATTTCATTTAAACTAAGAAGTCTCAATGGCAAAAAGGACTGCAGTAAGCATCTGGACCAGTGAACAGAAGAGAGGAACACATCGCCAGTGTTCGCTGAGTGCTGCATGGAACATGGCCTGAACCAGCCTCAGCTGTAAGACTAAACTAGGCAAAATACAAATCTGTCCAGGCAGCAGAATTTCACCCACTTCGTAAGACCAAGTTCTTAGGATTTACCATATTATTATTATCTGCATTCTCAGAAATAAATGTTAATGCTGAATTATGGGGTTTTTTCACTGTATATAAAAATTGAAAGAGCATCAGGAGTTCTGTTCAGCTGACAGTGTTGCTGGACTCACTGTGAAGCTCATCCAGACCCTGCTCTTCATTCCAAGCTAGGTAAATCTCTTATAAAACACCTTTACAATCCCACTGATATTCTGAAATTCTAGAAAAATAGATTTAAGACATGGTTCATACTTTGAGCTGTGACCAGAGTTCTCTGGCTTCTCTGTCTCCATAATCTCTTTCAATCAAATCCAGCTGAGCCTGGAGTCGGTGACGGATAAAGAAGGATGGCCAGTCACTCTGCCACTCATTCACCTGCAAAATACAACACAAGTTTGTAGCACACAATTTTAACATATGTGCAGTCAGTTTTCATGACAGAGACCCAGTTAAAACATTCAGTGCTGGCACAATGGCCTGGACAATGTCAGTGTGACCAATGCACAGAGACATCAGATGTTTTGCTTTGGGAGTGCTGCTCTCCACCACACTTAAGTGGGGCTCTCTTTAATGTAAGTTGAGTTTCTGGCTATTTTCATTCATTCCCATTTTCTTAATGTATTTTAGAGGGAGAGTTTCTGGTGAGATCATTTCAGTTGTTCAATATCGTGTTTCAAATCTTTCTGGAAATGCAAAAGTCTTCATTCATTTTTACTGGGTAACACATTTTTAATTCAGTGAAAAGTTGTACTTAGCAAAGAGTTTTGAGCTACTGGAGGTTCTTTCAGTTAAGTCATAGAATGAAATCCTGACACGTGCAGAGCCAGAAAACGGTGGAATTATCTCCAAGAGCCCTTTCCAATGTCTCATGAGACATGTTACATGATGAGGCTCTCCAAAAGCAGTGGAGAGATCCTTACAGCAGGGGTTAATAAAACCAAGACATGCGAAGGGACATTGATTTTTTAAAGTATCACCAAGCTAAAGAACCACCACATCATTCCAAATTCTCACTCAATCCGCCACGTCTGCTGGCCACATGTACAGTACCAGGGCACGTACATTGGATAGCTGTTGTGATCTCTGCACAGCCAGGGCAGGATGGAACAGAGAAAGCAAAGCTGTGCTCAGAAAGCTGAAGACAAATGGAGCAAGCTCATGTATGAGGAGTTTACAAGAGTGTACGAGTGCCTGTTGGCTTTCACAGCTGTGGAACTGACCATACCTGTGGGATATAACCACAGCAAGTGGCTGTGTGGAATCCAAACCGATCCACAAACTGGGACTCGGAGTGACCGGCTCCTTTTCCTACAGAACAAAATAAATATCAGGGGCTTTGACATCTTTACATGGTAAAGTTTGCAAACACAGAGCTTAATTTCAGAGAATAGGCAGAAAAAATAACTTTAAGCAATAAGTTACATTTGTTTCATAGTCACAACCCTTTCTAAAGCTGGAAAGGACTCTCTTGGACTGAAGATTCTGAATGGAAATGGAGGCATAGTCAGTCACAGTCAGCGAGTTTGCTTTGCATAAAGGAGTTGGACATTCAGGAAAGGAGCCCAAATACAGAGTCACAATCTGCTGTTCTGACACTTGGACATGTTGCCATTAAATGTGGCTTGGGTTTGGTTCATAGATTATTTGGGACCTGCCAGTAATTTGGCCTTCAGTCAAAAATAATGGATTATAATTTGTTCACCACTAAGAGTCAGACCCAGTCCACCTCTGAAGTCATGGGAATAACACAGATACAGACTGGTACTTCAGATTTTAATAGTTATAACTCAAAAAAATAATTCTTTATATAGCTGATTTTTTTCATTTATGCTTTAATTCACTTTGAGGAGCAGCAATTTTTGAATATTTTGCTACTTATTTGAGTTAAAAAATATCATCCCCAACATCTTTAAAGGGGAACTTAATTCTGCATTTACTAAGGGACAATATTTTGTAATCAGTTAATTATCTAAACCAACAGCAAGCAAAAAACAGGATTTCTATAAGCTCAAGAACATTTTAAGAGAGTACACAAGGCTGAAAGGTTTCACTGACACTGAAGAAGAGTGCAAATTGTCAGTTTGACTTAGGAAAGTTGAAAGCTCTAACGACCAAGTATTAGTGCTATTTCTTACTAAACTTCAGAATCCACATCATTTTGTACAACAAAATATACATGGAATGAAGAATTCAAATTAATTTTGTTTTGCCCAGGTTAAAATGATGTGTTTAAAAATTACAATAGTAGTTCAAGCTGCTATGTGTATAAGGTCCATTTCAGAAGTGTGGCATAGGGACAAGAGGGACATAGCCCATGAAACTGTCCAAGTCTTGACTTTAATTATCATGAAAATGATAATGCAATGCTGCACCACAGCCAAAGGAATTGCTTCCTTTTTGGTTTAGTATGCGACATCAACACTCTACCAATTGTGCTTCCCTCAGTCCTCAGCTTCTCTCCAAGTTTCTGGTTATAAAGATGAAGCTCTGCTATCTGCTCTCCCAGCTTTGAAGAGTATCTGTAGGATCAAATAAACCAAAATGAAACTGAAACAAGTGAACAAATATTACAGGGAAAAAAAACCCTCAATTAAATATGACCAAGGCTATTTCTGGCAAACATAGAACCTTAATCGATTTCACAAGCACCTAACAGGGAACAAATGACTTGATAACAGCTCTGAAGACACAGATAAGGCAATAAACACACTAAATGCTCTTGCAAGAAAGGTAAAGAGAACACAAGGTGGTATAAACAGTAGCAGAAAGGGCAGGAAGATTGTGTGCTCCTCCTTATCAGCCTCACTATCAGCAGAGAACAGAACGTGGTATCCACTGTTGGGCTTTACCCTTCCAAATCATCTGAACAGCAGTTGGAAGGGTAGGTCTGAAAAGAAGCCACAGGCAGGGATTGAATCGAGGCTGCCCAATGCTGAAGGCAGACAACTAAAAACCAGTTCAATATTCCACAGGTATCTTAACAGCAGTTTCAAGGATGGAAACGAAATTATTTTCCACGCGCAGAATGGCGGGGGCGGGGGGGGGAATGATGGATTTAAAATTGCAACCAGAAAGACTAAGGTTAGACATTGGAAAATCCTTCCTAGGAACAGTGGGATGGAGTAGAATAAACTGACATTATTGTCCCAAATAAAATAGATGGGTTGGACAACCAGCTGCCAGAAGAGCCATAGGCATGACATTGTTCCCATACAGAGTCCTGGGACACAGCAGTGAACTCTGAAAGTCTGATTTCAGGAGCACATGACTCCTGAATTCCATGTTCAGGTTGGCTGACAGATGAAATGCAAATTCATGTCATCTTAACTTAATCACGAAGTAAATCACACTGGAAGATTCTGCTTAGAGAAGCAGAGGTTTCAAAGAGCTAAGCAGCCTGTAAGGTTAAAGAAACCTGTTGGGCTGGGAAAAAAAATCCAGTGAAAAATCTCACGAGAGAACGATGGGCCAACTCAGCTGTGATTACAGCCACTCCAGCAGCATCTCAGCACACAAATGAGCAGTGACAGCCATTTCTAGTGCAGGAAAAGCACAGTACGGACAAGGATGTGTACACACATATATAGATACACACATACATATATAGATATATTTTAATATGTACACAGAGAAACACAGATCTCAATAGAGAAGCTGTCTCTGAGAAAATAAAGCAACTCTGCTCATGAAGTTTCCTGGCTGACTGTAAGACATTAAAAAAAGTGCCCCAAAACATAGTAAAAAGAGATGCATGGACATACTTGTTGAGGTGTTTCATCTTTAGGTACTCCATGGCAAACATGGCTCCTCCTCCCGGCAGGTCCATCACTTTGATGGGCTGAGGCACTCTCACAATCTTGGTTTTCCAAATCGCTTCCAAACTTGCCATTTCGCCTTCAAACATTTTTCTAGCCTGTCAAGGAATAAGAATAACCTTGGGCTAAACTATGGATGTCTACAATGAGTACTTTGGAAAAAACAGACTTTTGACAAAGTGGCAAGGAATTAATTCCTCTTCATAAAAGGAGAGAGCTGCAGCACGGCTTCAGTCCACACAGGAAGACTTAAGGGCCTTACCCCTAACTTTTTTTTTTTCCTAAATTCATTCCAGGGTTGTAGGATATGTCACATTTCACCCTGATTTCCAGCTGCTTATGAAGACACCAACTACCTGGATGGAACAGCACCTCTGAGGATAATGTGGCCACTGCTAAATGACGTAAGGTTGAGCCCTTAAACTGGTTCTTCTTTCCCCATAGGCCACTGGATGGAGACGACAGCACAAATACTCAGCATGTGCTCTGCATTTTTGAAGCAAAGGTGCTGTTCTTCACAGTGCTTTAGGATGATTTTGATAATGATAAAGCCAATTTCTGACACACTGTGGTGTTAGAAAAAGCAACTGGGTATTCATTTAGTAACAGAAAAGTCAAGAGTTTGGCTTGAGAAGCTGCAAGAGTTTTACTTTTAGAAATGCAAAAAGCAATGGGGATGTTTGAAACTTCTGTAGCTTTAAAGATAATACGTGAGTTTTAGCACTGGCCCCTGTTTGTGCCCTCCCATTATCGATCCTCCCAACTGGAACATGAAAAGGAATGCAGTGAATGCAAAGTCAGCTCTGGGCTTTTCCAAACTCCAAGTACCACAATAACAGCTTTGTGCTTGGCCTCATTTTTACAGGAATTACAGCTCATTCCTGCTGTTGAGGACTATCACATTGCATTACACTGCATTTCACACTAACCAAACCCATTACATTAATTCTGGGTATAAAATAGACACAATTTAAAAAAGAATACTGAGAACTGGTATAATTATCTATTATTAACAATCAGCTGCTTTTAAAATAAAAAGCTATCTCTATGCAATCATAAGATCTGCTGGCATTGACCTGAGGTTTGTGGTTGATTTTCACAAATACCCGTCCGCTGTCTGTCTCATACGTTTGGCCTTGGCTGATGCATCCTCCCCCAGAGCTCCCCACAGCCTTCAGAACGTTGGTGTTCAGCTCTGCCTTCAGGATTTTCTCCATGGTCATTTCCAGGCTGCTGCAGCCGCTCCTCTGTTAAACCTGCTGCGAAACAGGATTAAAGGTCTGGGTCCTTCTGTCACTGTCACTCTGAGATGAGGTAGGAAGGGCCACCCACCACAGAAAAAAATTTTAAAAGCTGCTAAAAAAATAGCTCAGCCAGAGAGAATGTTTCAAAATGCTTTGATTGACGTGGGCTTTTATAGTTATATATGAAAAATAAAATAATTTAGAAATATTTGCTACAATAAACTGGAGACATTTATTCTAGGAGAGGTGGGTCCTGGGGCCTCTCAGCGGTGCTGGAGCTGCTGGTATTTGTAGTTTGGAGCCGCTCTAAAGCTCCGGGATTGCCTGCGGAAGGACCGTTTTAGGCCAATCCACTAGAGGGAAGCTGAAGGCAGCCGCAGGAATGCCTTTAAAGCCACAGGCTCTTTATCAGGGCATTTGGTGTGAAACCCAAAGCTGCAGCCCAAAAGGATGTGATTAAATCCGCTAATCAGCCGGTCGGGTTGCGGGGAGGACGATGAGCCAGGCGGGAAGCCCGGCTGGAGCCCACGGTTCCCTGCGGAAATTCCCGCTGATGCGGGACAGGGCCGTGGGGAGCGGGGAGATCCCGGCCGGGCTGCGGGACGGGACCGCCGGGCGGCACCCCCAGGGGCCCGGTGTGAGGGGCGGCTGGTTTCGGTGTGAGGTGGGGGAGGCTGTCCCGGTGTGAGGGGCGGCTGCTGCCGATGTAACAGGGGGCTGTTGCCGCCGTTATGGGAACAGGTGTTCCCGGTGTTATGGGGGGCTGTTCCCGCCGGGATGGGGGCTGCTCCCGGTGTGAGGGGATGCTGTTCCTGCCGGGATGGGGGGCTGTTCCCGGTGTTAGGGGCGGCTGCTCCTGCAGTGATGAGGAGCTGTTCCTGGTGTAAGGGGGGGGCGGGGGCAGTTCCCGGTGTA
>VXBT01003995.1:819761-881399 GCA_013400235.1 Oriolus oriolus
CGAGCTGCCGTAGGGGATACCCGTGGTGTGGCGGCTGTAGCTGCTGGAAGGAGCCGGGAAGGCCGCTGGCAGCGGGAGGATTTAGTGGTTCTCCCGTTGTTTTAGCACTGGTGCGATCGTGTGTGCGCCCAGCCCTTCGGAGAGTTGAATGGGTGGGTGGGGGGGAGAAGAGAAGGAACAGGACCACGCTTGTTGGGGCTTGCTGCACTTGGCTGCTCCCCGTGTGTAGCTCTGTCAGGCTTCTCAAAGCCAGTGCTTCAGGGGCTTCTTTGGGAACTGCCCACAGTTCAGCCCTTTCTCAGTGTAAGTATTCCACATTCAAAATCAGTGGTTGTAACTGCTTTTTTCTTTTTTTTACCTGGTTTGTATTTTAAAAATTGTGATTAACACTACTAATCACACTGGCGGGCAAGCACTGATACAACAGCTCACCGTGAATCTGCTGCATCCTTTGGCTTATCTTTTCCCTTTGTTAGAGGGGAAGACCTGCTCCAGAAAGGGGGTGCATGTGCCTCATCCTGCTTTTGCAAGACAAAAATAGCACCAGTCTTATGAGTAAGTGTCGTTTTTGTGGAATAAGGAAGAGAAGCTCATCATTTTGTAACATCGTTTTGCCTTAACAAATAATATTCTTGCTTAAGACACTCTGGCAGCCTCTGTCGTTGTAGACTGCAGCTCAGGGACCTGTTGCTGACGCTGTTGAAGTCGTGTGTAAACACGAATTATTCTGTTGATTTTAGTCAAACATCTCTGATGACATCTTGGCAATAGCACACCAAGCAGGTAATGAGGTGTGAGCATCGTGGCAGCTCTCTTCCTGCTATCCCATAGACTTGAAAAGAACAGAATAGTCTGTTTCTCAGCAGATCTACACTTATTTTCATCTTGCCTCTGCAACCGAGATGGAAAAAGATTTTTGAGGATGATAAGTTTCTCTTTTATTGCAAAATGCCTTTCGATCATCATTTTAGTGTAAAACTTGTTTGTTGCAAAGGCTTCCTTAATTTCTGTTGCAGTAAATGCAAGATAAACCCCTTTTTTGAATAATGTCACATCCAAAGCACCTTAAGGAATTTGTCTTGGGAATCTGTGAGCTGGCAGTATTCATGTCCCGTCCTACTTCACCTGGCCAGGCAATTGAGTGATGACAAAAAACATGAAGAAAAAACACAATTGGCTTCTGTTTGGCAGCTCCTGGAGCTGTTCCTGTTAAGAATGATGACGTTGCACTGCAGGCAACACGATGACTTTTTATTAGTTTAGGGCTCTTCTAAAGTGCTAAAGGGCAGGTGACCTTTGGCCACTGAAAGGAGGGCAGAGAGGAGGGAAAGCTCCCTGCTTCCTTCTTGCTTCTGCTGGGAATAGAACGTGAGTCACTTGAGTGCTGAAGCTCACAAGTGTGGGTGTCTGCATGTATTGTCACAATAACCTAATTTCTTAGTAATTTAAGACTGGCCAATCCCACAAGGATGGGAGAACAGGAGGAGTCATCGAAGAAGTCTCTCCAGGGCTGAACCTCCCTGACTGGCAAGTGACAAAGCAGCTGTGGTTGTTCTGCCATGGGCCTCCCTCGCTCTGATTTGAGTGATGCTGGTTTTGTATCAGGTGCCTTTGCTACTTTTAGGCTTTAAATTAAACACAAAGAAACAATTTAACACAAAGCAAATTGCAGTTGTCAGTTGTTTAAAGTCAAAATATTCTGATTTTAGCTTCTTAATTTCAAGACTGTGAGCTCCTGATTTCAGCTTTTTTTCTAATGCTTTGAGAAGTGCTTTTCAGAAATGAAGAGACAAAACATCATAATAAATGGCCATGCCTGTAAATTGCTGACACGTTTCTCTCGTGTCACTGTTGCAGCCTAAAGCTGGTTTGAAAACTGAGGTGTGGGTTTGTTTTGGTGTTGAAACACTTGACTTATGTATTTAGTCTTCTCCAGTGGGCTGGAATGCTTTGCTGTAGGACCCCGCAATGTTGGTAGGGTCCTGTGCTCTTGGCTTTAGACAGAATCTGTGGTGCCAAGGAAAACCACCATGGCAGAAACTGTGCTGGACATCGTCACTTCCCTGGACTCCGCTACTGCCGCTGTGGGACCTCAGGCCCTAGAGCCTGCAGGTTTCTCTGTGCCAGCATGCCCCGTTCAGCTTGTGGCATCTTCTAGGCTGGTCTTTAATTTAACCCTTCCTTTTTCTGCAGATTTGGTGGAACAAAACTCTCTCTGGCCTCACTGGCACTGGTGGCAAATACCACTTTTACTGTAGGAACAAGCATGACTGTGGGTCAGGAAAATAACTCTGTAATCATTACTTTAAAAAAAAAAAAAGTATCTGAGTTATTATTCCAGTTCTCAGTATTCTTTTTAAAGCTGTGTCTATTTTATATCCAGAATTAATTTTTAAAAAGTATCTTTTTTCAGCTCATCTATCCCTTCTTGAAACAAGAGGTGCACTTCCCATGGAAGCAAGTGAACCTAAGGAAGTGTTCCCTCCTCTGTCAGCCCCTTTCAGCTCTCTCACACGGAAGGGCTTACAATCTGTAGCCACCAAATTTGTGATTCCATCGGTTATAGGAATCAATCAGATGGGAATCACCAAGCTTCAAAGCTGCTCCTGTGACCTGGAATTGAAGGAGGAACAGGAATCTTCCTGTATGGTTTTTCTCTCATTTGACTCAGGGGTTGCTGTGCCCAAGAGCTTCATTTCTCTGTGGGTAGTGATCGACCATGTAGGGAATTTCACCGTTACTCACATCCCCACGTTCTGGTGTGTTGCCTTCAGTTAAAAATGTTGATATTCCCAAGGCATCAAAGCAGCCCACGTCTTAGTCATGAGGATGGTCCTGCAGAAAGCTGTAGTGGCACTGCAGGAAGTGTAAAGTGTGTGTTTGCATCAGGAATGTTCCATTTGGGTTGTTAGGAGCTGCTGGGATTAGCACAACTCAAACCTTACAGCGCTTTCTTGCTACAGAGCAGCTTCAGCATCCTTTCCCTTTGACTTTTCTGGAAATACAATATGGGATTAGAAAACTGTTGCTGGAAAATAACTATATGGATCAACTACAAGGAACAGATCAGTTCTCATCCTGTCCAGCAGTGCTTTATATAGAGGGGAAGGTTTCCATTGCAGTTTGCTGCCTGGCTGTCCTGGTAGTGTCCTGCCCAGGGTGGCAGCTTGTTCGTGCTGCGAGATCACGGCAGCGCACGCTCACGGACCCGGCTGCCAGCGTGAACCAACACTGAGAGGGGAGGAGAGAAGGTGAACAGGGTTCTATCAAAGCCTATTTCAATATGGTTGCTAATCTTGCTGTAATTACTACATTCACATTAGCCACTTTGGGTGTGTGTTTATGTATGTAAACAAGAACTTTGTGCACTTAATTTATTACAAAATCTTGGACAGGTTGAAGTTGTACCTGGGAGTCTTTCGGGTTAAGGGCATAGGTTTTTGTGTTTTTTCTTCCCCCACATGCCCTGTGATTGCTGGAGTATTGAGTTTGGGGAAGGGCTGTGTTTAGACAGAGCTCCTCAGCTTTTATTTGAGGGGTTCAAATCATTGCAATATATAAGAATAGAACCAGAGTAACTGGAACTTACGTTCCAGTACCTCAGAGATCTTTAACTGGATTTTTGGTACAGTGCACAGAAATTGTGAGCAACCAACCTGCCATCAGGCTGCTGCCAGTGACAGCAGCTTCTTGGTGACTTGTCATTGCTCTGACTACACAGTGGCATTTCTTTGTACCAGTGCCTGTGTTCACCTGTTAGCAGGGAAAGGAGCAGGACAAGGGACTGGCAGTTTAATAGATTCCGCTAAAGAAGCACATGCATGCTTCTGTATGAAAAAGTAGCTACAATTATTTTCCAGAGTGTTTTAATCTGACTTCTGCTTATGTCCTGGGTTAGACTTCAACTATTGGCGTATAATTATTGGCACGGTACAGCAGTCAGCTCTTGTTAGCACAGCTGGAAAAGCTGTTTGATGAGCACTGTGCTCTGGAAACATCCACAGCAGAGTCGTAATCATGAGGTGAATTTGGATCTATTAAGAAAGGAGGGAGCTTGCTTTATAACTGTTGGACCATAAACATTAAAATGCTGGTTTCCTGCACTGTGTAGTGCATGGGACAGGATCCAGGTGGGTTTGGAATTGGTTTCCTTTCCTTCTATTGTTTTCTTACCTGCCTAAAACCAGTACCAAGGCATTTCCACCAGGCAAGCGTAGAGGACAACTTCTCTGAAAGATTTGCACTTGCCATTACTAACAGAGCCTGTGAGTGCTCTTCAGCTTGAGTGTAACCATGCAGTTGATGAGTAATGCTTTCCTAACCCTCTGGCTCTTGCTTCCTTCTTGAGTGTACCTGGCAATTACTATATATGTGTATATGTATGTGCTTTTTACCACAGGATGCTTTGCATGTGGAATGGAAAATGGATTCCGAGTTTATAATGCAGATCCACTCAAAGAAAAAGAGAAACAAGGTAAACACTTACTTATTACACCATGCTGCTCTGTGCTGGAAGCTCAGCCTCCTCATTTTTTCCTGACTGATTCTTGCTTAGCTTTCACTTTTCCATCCCTGGAAGGCTTTGAATAAAGCCTCTGGAAAGGCAGCTCCCGCTGGTCCCACAGGGACTCTCACTCGTGCCATTGCCCGGTCAGACGTCTCTGTGCTGTTAATTTGCACAGTTGGCTGATGAGGACTTTGTCTCAGCTTCTGTCAGAGTTGTGTTTGCTGTTTCTAATGTTTGTAGCCTCAAGTAGGAGAGGCGTTTCCTGGGTATGTACGAGCAGGAGGAGTTGCTCCCTGCAGCAGTGTTATGGACCATGAGAAGTTGTTCTGTTCTTGTGAGGTGATCTGGATGATCCAGTGTGGCAGTAAGACTCCAGGCTTTTTCCTGGAGATCTGAATGTAACATTTCTCATACTCAAGAGTATTGTCTGCAAGAGCACTGAGAGCTCAGACCTTTAATGCTCTAAATCTTACCTTCTGTGTATGCTTTAAAAATTTGGGAGGATCTTCATGTGGTAAAGCTACTGCTTTGTCTTAACAGAAGTCAGTAGATGAGCTGTGTTAACAGTGGAGCTTTTTATGAGAAAGCAAACAAAACTGAGTCAAAATATGGGAAACTGAAACTGAGCCATGTCATTCTAACCCTAAATATAGGAAGTGAGCTGCTAAACAGGTTTCTCAGCACTTTCAGCCTGTGGTAATAAAAGAAATTTAGTAAGAGGAAAAAAGTACTTAAACTAGCAATTCCAATGAAATCAGGCACACTTCCACTTGCCGCTGCTGTAAGGATTTTAGTCACTGTTCACATGGCCAAAGCTGACAAACTACTTTCTGCTCTTAACAGTAAATTCTTCCATAAGCAACATGCCTTGGGACTGTCACTTGTGACAGTGTGCTCAGAGAGTCAGGATTCAGCCTGAAGTCCTGTGGAGTTCCTTGTCAAAACTCTCCCTGCCAGTAGCTCTAGATGGAGATGCTTCCAGGACTCCTGTGGTGAAAAGTTTCTTACGAGTCAGATTGCCTTTTCCCTGTGGATTCAGAGAGCTCACACTGAACTGTAGGTACACAGAGATCCCGTTCATTGTTCGTGTAGCTTTAAACCTGCTCGAGATACTCCCAGCTAGAGCTTGTCCATTTGATTTTCTCTGTAACCCAGTATGAAACCAAGTCTTGTTGCAACCCCAGCTTGTCTGTCTTACATCCAGGAGTTCCATGAAATTCCCATCCAAGCGTTGCCTGTCAGACCTGTACAGACAATGATTCAGTGTCTAACATAGATTCAGAGCACATTTAACATTCTTAAATTGTTTCAGGTTATCAGTTGTAAATATTGTAGACCTTTTTGTCACGGTGATAACACCTCTTCATAGCAGAATGTGCTGTCCTGCTTTAAATGCTTTAACGGAGTCAAGAGGAGGATCTGGTGCAGAAGCGGGTAGTGTTCAAGTACAACTCTTGAGGAAGGAAACAGCACTCAGAAGTGCTGTTGAAGAAACCACAAGGGCTTGTCTGAAATCCAGGGCTTTACTGCTCCAGTATGAACAACCTTCAAGGAATCTACATTCTCTGGTTTTTAAGGGCAGCCAGGGTAGGAAGATGCTGTTCTTTTCAGGTGCCTGAAAAATATGCTGGATAACATGAGTTTTTCTTATAACACTGGTAAAAATGAGATGGCAATTTAACAGGTTCTGACTGTTTTAAATAAAACATTTGTCTTCCAGAGTTTCTAGAAGGTGGTGTCGGCCATGTCGAAATGTTGTTTCGTTGCAACTATTTAGCACTAGTAGGTGGAGGAAAAAAGCCGAAGTACCCACCCAACAAAGGTGAGCTCGAGTGATGGACCCTGCAAACACCTGCCTTGCCCTGTGTGACACTGCCCGGAGAACTCCCACACCCAGGGCCATGAGCTGATGTCCTGAAGGTCGGGTGAAGGGGATGTTGCAGCAGGTTTAGTCACCATGGTGCAGTGAGTTGCATCACTGCTGTTGCAGTGCTAACAGGCTGGTACCTGCAGTGACTGCTCTCCAAAGCCTGCTGACCTTCTCATGGTGAGCTCTGCAAGGAGCAGGAAGCTCCCTGCCTGGCAAGCTTTGTAGGAAAACGTACTACTCTTTTCAACTGCTGCATTATTTCTTTCATAATGCTCAGAGCAAACAAAAAAGCTGACTTTCTTTAGAAAAATGTATCTTTATTGTGAGTTTTTGTGGTTGGAGTTGACCTGCTCCTGCCTACATGAGTAGTAGTGAATGAGGGGGTTGATAGGTAGTGGCTCAGTGCCTTCTGGTCAGCAGGATGCCTGTCTGCAGCTGCTTAGCCATTGGGTGAACCTCTTGATCAGACTGTTGGGGAACTACAGGTTGTTATAAGGGAGCTGCGGATCTTTGAATATGCCTTGATGGTCTAATGCAATCTGTGCACTGTTCCAGTCATGATCTGGGATGACCTGAAGAAGAAGACTGTCATTGAGATAGAGTTTTCCACAGAAGTCAAAGCGGTGAAGCTGCGAAGAGACAGGTAAGTACAGCAGAGGCATCCAAACACCCAGCTTGGCTTTGTGCTCCTACTCATTTCCTACCTGTTGAAGCTGCTTGTAAAAAGACAAAGATCCTGCTGTAACACCAGCAATTGCAGGTAAAACAGGCTTTTGGGGCCAAAGTATGAGGTGTAAACAGGCCACAGTTTAAGTATACAGGTATGTGAAGCCTTGGTGAAAAGCCTGCAAGAGTTCCTGGTCGCCTAATGTAGGGAAATATTCTCCTATGGCTCCTGTGGGTTTTCTAGGTATGGAGGAGTGTGAAGAGAATTCCAGCAGATCCCTAGAGCAAGAGCAGCTGTGAACAGCTGGAGTCTGTCTGCGTGGGCGGAGGGGCTGGATAAAAGCGCTTTGCAGGCTTATCATTGCGTGGCTGCTGGAGGCTGGGAGTCTCTTGCGGGGGAAGGCAGGAAGAACACGGCTGTTAAATCAGCTGAAAGCCTTTGCAGGTCTGAATGAATGTTTGTGTCCCTGTTTTACCCTCCCCAAGTCACAGGAACTTCTGGTCTGTTTCAGAATTGTGGTTGTCTTGGACTCGATGATTAAAGTTTTCACGTTCACACACAATCCCCACCAGCTGCACGTCTTTGAAACCTGCTACAACCCTAAAGGTTAGTTGTACGTGTGGGCTGGGGAATAGAAGCAAGTTTATTGTGTTCGTGCCATGCCATTTACCTTCAGCTGTCTCAGTCAGTTCTTTAGAAGTCATTAAACATTTACTGCACTGCAGATGATATTTTGGGATACTGCACTAGCCATTAAAATGAGATTCTGATTTATTCCATGGGTGTTTGCCTATTCTGAAATTACCACTATTTTCGAAACTTATGTTTGAAAAGTTGATTAGGTTATGGAAGTGATCCAATTATTCCTTTTTTTTTGTCTTTCAGGTCTCTGTGTCCTTTGTCCAAATAGTAATAATTCTCTTCTTGCATTTCCTGGAACACACACTGGGCACGTGCAGATCGTGGATCTGGCTAACACAGAGAAGCCTCCTGTGGACATCCCAGCTCATGAAGGAGTCTTGAGCTGTATCGCTTTAAACCTGCAGGGAACAAGAATTGCAACAGCATCAGAAAAAGTAAGATTGATGTCCCCTGCCTCTGACTTACTGTGTGTTCTAATGTAGTGAGATAAAATAACAAGTCACATCCCTTGGAGGAGAGACAGAGAAGTACCTAGTGGGGAAAATTTGCCACTGAACTGTGCACTCTCAGTCTTTCTTTATCTTCACTGCTCCTCTGGGATGCCCAAACAGCCAACAGCCAAGGGCTGTGCCTGAGGTAGTATTTGTTTTAGCTGACTGTAGCAGTGATTCTTCAGTGACATTTGAACACAGCTTGGCCCAAGTAGTTCATGTCTTTGATGTGCTCTTCAGTAGATACTATTAATTAAAAAAAAAAAAGCAGTGGTGGGGGGAAACTTATTTGCGTTTTTTCACCTTTATTATTTTGTGCTTAAATTCACTCCAAACCCACTGGCTAAAGAAATACTTGCAAATAGTTCAGTTGTACTGGTGGGCTCCGTTCTGCTCTGGCTTAGCCCCTGTTACGGAGCAGGATGGCTTGAGCTGCCCCCCTCCCACAGAAGTGGAGCGTGTGGCCATGTGTTACATGGGGCTAAAGAGACAAGACACTGACAAGAACCTGAAGTTAGGGTGCAGTACAGATCCCTTATGCTGGGCTGAGGCAGAGAGAGGCAAATGTGACAGACCTGCCTTCTCCCTGGGAACCACAGTAAGAGCTGCCAGGGCATTCATCTCCCCAGGGAATGTCAGGCAGATGGACCCGTCTCCGAGGCAAGCAGAGCTCTTGCTGCCTTCTTCCACTCAGCTGAAATGAGTTTCTTAAGGACAAGCCAAATTAATCCAACGAGTCTCTGTTTCACATAGTTTCTACTGCCCAGCCTGTCACTCAAACAGTTTAAAAAAAGAAAATGTGTCCCAAGTCTCTCCTAAGCTTAATGACTGCATGTCTTCTAAACAGAGTTCTAAAAGCTGCCAACTCCATTGCTAAATAGAACCATTATCTGCTGTGTTTGTATTAAACATTCCTTGTTTTGCATAGAGAAGAAGTTCAAGCAGCTTTTATTTTCCAACTGAACTAGGAGTCTGAGCACAGTCAGCAAACATCTCAAGCCTGTCTCATAAATCAAAACTAAACTGAATTTACCAAGTCTTTATCTGCTGGGTTGTTACTTCTGGTGTGTGACTGGAGAGCTGCCTCTGTTAACCAGGTGTGTAACAGGAGCTGCAGGTGATGATGCACAGCCCAATGTACACCCAGTCTTCATCAGAGGAAAGTACCCCTGATTTGTTAAACCCTTTATTTGAGACACTGGCAAGTTCTGCAGCTCTGCTGTCAAGCTGGGTTTACTCCAGCTGAAGGACAGTTTCCCGGTGCAGTGTTCCATCACCTGACTGAGGGGTGCCTCACATTTGGATCTATACAAATCATGAGTGTGTGGTAACTGATTCTTCTAGATTATGTCAGCTGAACCAAATTTAAGACAAGAGCAGCCACAGCTGGATTATACTTAGTGGGAAAGAATTGCACAGTAGCAATGAAAAATGGAGTAGTACTGAGGGGAGCATGGCAGAGGTGACCCACAGACCCTGGGCAAACCAGGGCCAGGGCTGCACCAGTGCCTTGGAACAGAACTGAAAGAGACTCCGGAGTCACTGAGTGCCAAGACTGTACACTAAGGCATTACAACATTGTGGTGATGGTGTGTGGGGAAACCGGTGTTCTTCCCCAAAATTAAGAGAGGTTTGCAAATCTACCAAGAAGAAAACCCCAGCAGTGTGTGCAGGGGCATGCTGGTCAGACAAAATTTTAGGATGCATTCACAGATGTAAAGACAGTCTTCTGCCTTTCCTAATACAATGCTTGATTCCTTTCCAAGGGGACCCTCATAAGAATATTTGATACTTCATCAGGGCATTTAATCCAGGAGCTACGTCGAGGATCACAAGCAGCCAATATATACTGGTACGTTCAGCTGCTCCTGCTGTGCCATCTCTGAGTCTGGCTGTGCTGAGCCCCTCAACCAGCACAGGACTGATGTGGCATCCCTGGCATTCAGAGGTCCCGGGGCTGCCCTGGGCCTCTGCATCTCCCTCTGGACTCTCTGCTGGGAGGGGAAGGCAGGAGCTGGGAGCTCTGTGAAGCCTGGCACAGGACCAGGGACAGAGCTGTGGCTGTTGCCAGGCCGTGTCTCTGCTCGGCCCAGCTGGGAACTGGGGGATGCTGAACTTCCCACTGACAGCCAGGGAGTGCCCTGATGCGTGTGAACACTGCTCAGGGGGACTGGGGCGAGCTCGGGGGCAAGGGGAGCTTTATCACCACATCCTGCTGTGCAGGGGAGCACCCAGGGCGGAGGTGTGGCTGTCCCAGCAGCAGGGAGACTCTGCCCATTCCCATGGAAACTCCCACTCCTGGGCCGAGCCCCGCTGCGGGGTAGCAGCGTTGCACGTTTTGCCCACTGCTCAGAGCAGAGCTCGTGCGTTTCCCTCCAGCAGAGCGACCCACACCAGTGGTGTCCATGTCAGGGCTGCTGCCACTGCAGGCCCTGTTCCGAGGGCAGCCTGCTCATCCCAAAGCAGCCCTGGGTCAGGGGAGCCCCGGCTCCTCCCAAGGAGCTGTTTCCACCCTGGCTGCCGGGCTGGCAGCTGCTGTGCACAACTGCAGCAGCAGAACTGTCTGTGCCGGGGCTGTGGGTCTGTCTCAGGAGAAATCCTGCAGCTGTCTGTGTTCTCTGCAGTATTAACTTCAACCAGGATGCTTCCCTCATCTGCGTCTCCAGTGACCACGGCACAGTCCACATTTTTGCTGCAGAAGACCCAAAAAGAAATAAGCAGTCAAGGTAGGCATGGAGCCATTCTGAAGCCTTGGGGGGTCCTTAAGCTTTGAACTGCATTTCAAACACTGGCCCTGTCACTCAGAAACAAAATCCCTACACTGCTGAAGGTGGAAAAATTTATCTGCTGGGCTGGAGTGAAGCTGCAGATTTAGGACTCTCTAGTAACTGCCAAGTTCCTGCTGTCCTTTGTGGGGCTGTAGCATTTCAGTAGAGGGTCAGTGTAGTTTTTAGTGGGTCTTAGGATAAACATACTTTGTGGACACTTTACTAAAAATCAATTCTTCTGGCAGTTTTTGCAGTCACTTAAAGCCAGCAAGGTAGTTGTGTCTCCCTTCCTGAGAAGGGGAAATATTCAGGTTATCTGATACTTACTTAAAGATAAAAAGCCATAAAAAGTAGTGTGAACCCTGCACCTTGTTCAGTCACTCCAGCAGCTCTGAATACACTCCAGGCAACACCTTACCAACCTGTTAATGTCCTTTTTTATTTTCTCTTTCAGTTTGGCCTCTGCCACCTTTCTCCCCAAATACTTCAGTTCCAAATGGAGTTTTTCCAAATTCCAGGTTCCCTCAGGCTCTCCGTGCATTTGTGCCTTTGGAACAGAGCCAAATGCTGTCATAGGTGAGTGATGGAGGCGTCCCCAGGTTCTGGCTGGAGAACCAGGCTTGGAACTGTGCTGGCTTGGAGGGAGGGAATGCTCTGCTGAGATAGGGCTGTGTGTCCCTGTCAGCCAAGAGCTCTGGCTGCTCCCACTGCCCAGGGAGGGAGGCACAGGGCTGGCACAGCACAGGGCTGACAGGGCTGGTGGCCCAGGGGTCCCTCCAGAGCACCTCTGTGAGCCTGAGGGGCAGGTTACACTGGAACTGGAGAAGAGGAAGGCACCTCTGGCACAGCCCCACTGACCTTCCTTGTTTGTGTTGCAGCAATATGTGCAGATGGCAGCTACTACAAGTTCTTATTCAACCAAAAAGGGGAATGCTCAAGGGATGTGTATGCTCAGTTCCTAGAAATGACGGACGACAAGCTTTGACTGAGTGGAGGGGAGTGCACGGGTCAAAATACTGCCTCGGGCACTCAGCACCTTTAAGGGACAGTATCTGAATGTCCAGTACTGATCCAGAAGTTCTGCAGAGCTCATGGAGAAGCCTGGCTTAACATGATCACAAGCAGCTCTGAAGTAGTGGACTACATACGTTTGTTCTCATTTCTGCAAGTATTCATCATTAAAATCTCTTTGGGTTACTGTCACCAACTCAAGTTTTCAAGATGTGGCTTTCAACAAGCTTGTGCCTATTGGGTTTCTCTTTAGTCTAAACTGTGACATGACTGTAGCTCCAACATGAGTGCCTGCCACAGGGAAAGCTCAGCAGGGGGTGTCCGTACCTTTGGCTGGCCTTAGGAAAAGGGAAGATTTTAGGCGTTGCTTTACTTCCACTGCATGGCTGGGAGTGGGAGAACACTCTGGGTCATGCTTTCTCCACCAGCTTGGCCAGGAGCAGGAATCATGCCTCCCTCCTCCCCTGGCACAGCTGAGGGAACAGAAGAGGTGACAAGTATGGAGCAAGGGACACCTTGTCCTGCTTGTCCACTGCCCTGGTGCCCAGGGCTGGGTGCTGATGGTGTGGCCCTGCCCGTGCTGCTTCAGGTGAGGAATCAGCATTACCCGTCCAAGGTGCCAAACTGTGTGGAGCAGCTGGAGGCACCTTTAGGCAAGGGCTGACCCAGCTCCCCTCTCCTCTGTGAGCACAGCAAGCACCCAGGGCTCCTGTAGTTGTAGACGTGATTCCTTCCATAATCCAACAGTCGGTTCTGGTGTGACAGCTGTGAAACTGCTTCCAAACTACTGCCAAACTGATGCAGCTGGGAGGCTGGAGAGGCCACGTACATGTCCAGCACAAGAACTGAACAAGGTGGCAGGAAGTTCCATGTCTGCAATGGCTTTAAACTTGCAAACTTGTCTTTTTTTTTTTTTCCTTTGAGCTGTCGCATATTATTGCTGCTGGCCCAGGGACAGGTAGGTTAGACTGAACCCACTGACTTGTACGCTCTTCCCCGAAAATTGTTACCCTATTCCCTGCTGACCTAAGGCACAAGCTCCTAACCCAGAACCTGAGATAGCCCCAAGTTCGGCATCTGTGGCACTAAACATTGGGGCAGGGAGGTCTTGCTCTTCTGAAAGCTAATTTCACAGATGCTTCAGCCCTGACACTCTGTGACTTCAGCTGCAAACTCTCTAACTTTGACAAGTCCCTTTTAGTGTCATGTAACCTACTAAGGACTAACTTACCACGTTGATGTCAAGGTTGCATGTTGCTTTTATGCGTATTTAACCACACGAATTGTTTTGCACACTTATTTGTAATATGTTATTTCTTTTAAATAAAAGTGACTAACTTTGCTGTATTCACTGATGGTCACAGCCACGGTTTCCATTGCTCCAGGCTTGGGGGAATAAACATGTGAGTCAATAGTGGTGGCTGGTGAAGGACAGGAGCATGTGAGCCACTGCCTGCAACATGTACCTTGTCTGCCCCAAAACAAGTCCAACTTCCCAGTGCAAACCAGTTCTTGTTCAGCACTTACCTCACCATTCACTGCCACTGCTGGGCTGAGGCTCCTCACCTTGTAACAGCTGGACCAGCAGGACTGCCTGGAACCAGCATCTCCCCAGAGAAGGACGTGATGGGAAAGCGCTGACATCTTCCCAAGGGTGAGGTAAATCCCCTCTCGCTGTGCAGATGGGAGCTGGTCCTGATTCCACCACTGGGACTCGCCTCAGAGCACAAAGAAACTCCTGAACTCCACCATCCAGCCCCCTGCACCAGCTCCAAGGGCTTTGCTGCTCCTCAGCTGCTGATGCACCAACCCCTGCCCTCCCATCCCAGTTATCCACGAGCTGACAAGAGACTACCAACACATTTCCAGGGAAGATTTAAACTCTACTGAACTTGTAAAATATTCCCTGAGCTAACGCTCCAATGTGGCAGCAGGAATGAAAATAACACACCTGTGCGGGCAGCCCTGCACTAACCCCGGAATGCCCTAACACACGCCTCAGATTCCTTCTGCTACCTGCAAATGGCTGTGATTAGGTACAGCTGCTTTGCAGGGATCCAAATCCAGCAAAGGAATCAGTCTTCCCACCCGGCGCTGGCTCCAGGCTGCTCTGCCAGTGCTTCACCGCATCGCTCGCTGCTGCACCGCCTCCCGTGGGTGAACTTACCCCGTGTCTGCACAGCTCTACAATCAAACGGAACAGGGTTCAGTCAGTCACTTTTCTGCAAAAGAAACGGTACTTTGGGGTTTGTGGGCCCTGGAGCTGACAGACTGGTGGTACCACACGGCCACAGGATCACCCCCAGCCGCCAGGAAAGCAGAGAGCTTGCACAGCAAGTCTGAAACATGAAACATGACTGTTCCTGGAACTCAATGTATTCCCACCAGCATCCACTCCTAAAGTACTGGAATTACTTTTGTGTTAAAAAGGAACTCAACACCTTCTCTTCCCATTTTGCCATCTCTCTCCACAGTACCTGTGTCACAGTTCAGAATCCTGACAGGAAAACTAGTGAGTCAGTGCAGTAAATTCTACAGTAATTCCAGGTATTTGCCAGCAGAAACTGTGGAATACGAGGATTTCTTTCAGAACCTTTAGGTGTTCACAATAAAGGAGAAAATACAAGATCAATCAGTGCAGTTGGAGATGTGAGACACGACCAGTTCTTACAGACACAGGGCAGAAGGGCCGTGTTGGACACAACGGCCACAGAACGCTGCCGGGCTGGGGCTGCTCAAGCTGCCTCTAGGGCAGAGTAACGATTACACCATTTCACTGCCTCCACCTTAAGCTATTTTCTTCTTCTTCCACAGGGATTGTGTTTGTTCAGACCATGCTCTGTTCAAGGAACAGGTTCTGCCCATTTCCCAGCAGTTCCACAGCCATCCCAAGGCTTGTGGAGTTGGGTTTCTCCCCAGCTCTTGACAGCACTGCCATGAAAACCTGACCCAGCTTCCAGGCAAGCTTTCCTGGTCCTTGAAAGCATTTCCCCGACTCTGATGAGAAAGAGAGAATGTAACGAACGCAGGAAAAGGGGATCAGACACCAAACCCACATTCATGACAGTGATTCCAGAAAGTGACATCTCCTACAACTTATTGACAGAAATAATGATCCATCTTAAGGCAGACACGTTCCTGTGCCTGACTCTGTGCCCCAAACAGGGCAGAGCAGGGTCCAGTCCCAGGCCCCTCCATGCCCTCGGCTCCCAGGACACGGCGTGGCAGGAAGGGGCACCTTGGCTTGTTGGGTCTGACACAGAAGCTGCATTAACCCCAAATGCACATCAATATTTCAAACACACTTGGTGAGGAATTTCAACTTAGTTAATTTGCTGAATAAAATTTAATTTTATTTTAAAAAATCTTATACACTATTATTCACCTAGCCCTAGTTGTGAACAGATTCTCACTTCTGAAAATAAACCACATTCTAGTCAATTCATTCAACACCAAATTAAATTACTAGTACTGGATTTTTTTCTTAAAAAAAGTATGTTAAAACTTTACTTTTTTTTTATTTTTAAAACCTCTAAAGAAAACGTTGCAATTGTACAGAAATGCTTCTTTTCAGGTTATGCTTTTTTTTAAATGCCTGTTATAAATCCAGCTTGTGTAGAGTTTTTTTTCATAGTTTTTTAATGTATTATCTGCAGAGACATTGTAACAGTTCCATTGTGTGGATGAACACAAAACTTGTACAGATTTCTCATATTTGGTCTTTAGGTAAATAGTTTCCAAAAGCTGCCTAAAATAACCACTCCAAACTGTTCAGTCCATCATGAAAATACAGTTTTTCCTTTCGCAGCAGGAAAGGAAATATAAATAATGCATCTTTATTACAGAACAGGACAAAAACCAGATTCCGATGGAGGCAACGCTCCGGCTCCCACTCACCTGGCTGCAGGAGGAACTAAGACGTTGTGTGAGTTGAAGACTGAACAGCAGCCTTGCTTCAATTGAATTTTGAAATGTAAAGTGGAATCTATTACCACATTAAAGTGAGAAATTACCGATACATTTTAAAATGTTCAACTGCAGAACACACACTTAAAAAAAAAAAAAAAATTATTACCATAATCTGGTAGCCACTGTTAGAAAACCACAACAGCTACTGGTCATGGAGACCCCGAGGTCAGTGTCTGACATCAAAGTGTTACGGAGAAATGGGGCAGATTAATTTCTACTGAAGGGTGCTTAAGCTTAAAAATATCGAATATACCTCTGACAAGATAATTTTACTCTTTTTAAAAGGACTTGTGATAAAGAATTTTATCTTTCTAAATGAAGAACAGTCTGTTATCTTAAACATACACAATATTAAGCGAGACTCTTGTTTTACTTTAGACTGGAAAAATATGCCAGGGACAGTCAAAGTCAACACAAAGTAACAAACAGCAAAAGGTAGCAGAGAGAGAAACAGGTAAGTGCAGCTCTGGTCAAATCCATAGCAGTTCTTTACGTCAGTTAACGGCTCATTTACATCAGAGTTTCTAATCAGTTACATGCAAGCCCAAAGAAGCGTTTGATCACTACACATGGTAATAAAATTTGATTAAATTTATCAGGCAACTGCTAAAATATGAAAATTTGCAGATGTAATAAAGTAGCTTTATCTGAACTTGAACAGGACAGACAAAAGTAAATCATTCCGTTGGTTAAAAAAACCCTACATTCAGTTTTTTACCAAACAAAATTTCACATGAAAAGTAGTTGTGTGATTCCAAAGTTTCCGGAGTAGAAATGGAGTGATTTGAAATGTCAAAGACCCCATTGTTTTGCAAAGAAATGAAAATACACCTCAAAAATTTCTAATTCCACATGTGAACAACAAAATACTGCATATCTATCAACAACTGCATGGGTGGGTGGTTCGGAAAGGCTTAGCTGCCACGGTGTCGGAATGGCTCCTGCCTCTGTTCCCTTTAGGAATATACAATCGTTTGAAACCAGTCACACTAAGCGCTATCATGCTGCCGTTACACTGAGATCCTCAGTCCTGGAAATAATCTGACAGATCCTGTTAAAGCTGCAGCCCTCCCAGCACACACAGTCCGTGGGGCAGGAGGGGTGGGGGCACAGCCTCTACAACAACATGGTTCTGCAGTTTGACTTTAAATTACCAAGTTTTAAGGCCACCTGTGTTGGGTTTTGTTTCAGTGCTGAAAGTTGAAGTCTGATCACAGGGCCCCTTTCCCCACTGCGTGAGAACATGTTCCAACGTTTTAGGTGTTAGATTTAAGTGTCTCCTTTTGGCACCACGGAGTTTGTTTTTGTTGGTTTTTTTGTGTTTGTTTTTTTTTTTAAAAAAAAAAAGAAAACTCCCCTAAGTTTCTAGTTCTGGCTGCCTTTGTCACTCACTGCCATGGGTGGGGTGTCCACGTTCACAGCTATGACTATGCTCTCTCCATCCTCTGTTTTGATACGTTTGAGTTCCTGCTGTTCCGACTGGTCTCCGTTCTGGCGCTTGGTGGGAAGCGATGCCGATGCGGACGCGTGGGTTGCTAACATATGCAAAGGACTTGCAGCAGCTGCAAAAAAAGAGAATACAAACTTCAGCACCCTGATCCTTGTCAATCAGAGGACATAGGAAGCAAACCTGCACCGTCATTAAATGATCAATTCCTTTATTGGTACCACGTGGGGTATTGGCAGGCCCAGGTGAGATTCTGGTGTGATTGTTTAATCTGCACAAACTCGTTGTGCAGATTAAGGACGTTTTCCCAAATCACTCAACATTCACACAGATTTGGACCCAGATGGGAGAACAGGGAAGCAGCTCTGTTTAGCCACTGAGAAGCTGAAAATGGGGAAGGATTGGATGACTGAAGATTTGGCAAATCCACACCGTAACTCGTGACAGAACAGAAGCGGATTCACAATCCCCTTTGGTAGGTTCTGGCCAGGTCTCTGATCACTGCAGATGTGTGACGTGGCCTGGAAGCAGAGCAGGACCATGCCAGACCCAGCTGGGGCTGTAGGTTACTGAAGGAAGTTCTGGAATTTACAGAGCCAGGAGAGGCACATGACACGAGCAGCAATCCCCGTTCTGCGATGGGTAACGAGGCATTTGCCAAAGCTAAGGAGAAGGCAGGGCTGGAACAAGTCCCAGTGGTCAGCAATGACCCAGGTGACAAAATGCAAGTGCACAATTGAATCACAGTGGCAGAGGTACAGTTCAAGCATCCCATACAAGATTTTAATCTGTCTCCTTCCACAGATGAGGCAGCTCAAGTCACCACTCATGGGTGAGTACAAACCTCGAGACCCCTGAGGTTCCTCCCTCTGCCTCTGAGCAGCCCCTTCCTCAACATCGACCCTGATTAAATTCACTGTTCAAATGTCGTTGCAAAGAATGCAAAATGCTAATTACAGATTTACTTGTTCACTGCATTTCATGAAACTTGATCTAAGCATTATCAAAACCACCTGCTTTTTTCCTGCTCCCTTCCCTAAGCACCACTTCACTGACATTATCATGGCACTCCCTGCTAGTGGAGATGAAACATCAAGTCCATGAGAAATTATTACTCGCTAAACTTGCGGTTAGTTATTAGTAAGATATCCTAGAGAGTATCGCCTCTGCATGAACCAAGCTGTAAATCAATTTGTTCTGGAATCTCAGCAGTCATTCAGCTCCCATTAGAAAAGATATTCCTTGTACCATTTCTGAATAGGAGCCATGGAGATGGAATTTCTGAATAAAAGGCCTTTCTGCAAATTTTGTGTTGCTTAAATAAAAACAAGAAGTTCACCTCTCACCTTCAAACACACATTAAGACAATCACTGCACTATTCTATTGCATTCTTCCTGTGGAAGGTATCCCTGCCCATGGCAGGGGGATGGAATGAAATGAGCTTTAATGTCCCTCCTGACCCAAACCCTTCTGTGATTCTGTTACTTTTCACTCCAGGCTCCGGTGGGCAGCCAGAGAGCCTCTGGCTGGCATGTAGGAGGAGGAAACACACAAAAGAACGATGATGTTTGAAATCTACACTGAAAGCTGAGATACAGAATACTGAGTTATGAAATTTTATTGTACAATAAGAATTGTGAGTTTCTTTTGGACCCCAGAGCTCTCAGGTGACTCACAGGGACCAGGCAGCGCTGCCAAGCTGTTCTGCTGAGAGCAGGATTTGAAAGCACCTGCTTTACTACACATGGAAAATGGAATAGGAACAGCATTTGCTCTGGATTTCTTTCTTCTCAGATGGCACAAACCTTCTTTCACCAAAGACAAACACAAATGTGTGTGTTACACAGACACACACAGACAAACACAAACAAATCTGTGTTTCTATGGGCCCAGCTCCCCCTTTTGATGCTTTGCCTGAGAATTACCTGGTTTCTTGCTGATTTAGGAGTTATAACCAGAGACCAGGACCTGGAGCACACCTCACTCCACACCCATCACACACAGAGACAGTGGGGAGCATCACAACTCTACTCCTGTGTGCAGCCACATTCCCTGCACACGCCCTGCAGCCCTCGGCTGCCCTGTCAGGCAACGTGTTGAAATCAGCTGAGTTTTCAGAATCCAGGAAAAAGAGAAAAAGAATTATTCCTTACTTTTAAAAATAGCTTTTCAGTATATTTCACATGGCTCTCAGCTCTATTCACACATCCCTTCTGACACAGAAAGTGCACCTTGAGTCTGACTGC
Source organism: Oriolus oriolus (assembly GCA_013400235.1). Classification (NCBI taxonomy): domain Eukaryota; kingdom Metazoa; phylum Chordata; class Aves; order Passeriformes; family Corvidae; genus Oriolus; species Oriolus oriolus. The sequence goes on from VXBT01003995.1 coordinate 839,381, forward strand.
GATGCTTTTGCTGCTCTTAAGCTGGAAGTGAAGTGGCAGCAGCCAGAACACTGACCTATAAATGTCAGTGATGGCAAAGGAGTAAAAAGGAAATGAAGCAGATAATTCACTCCATTAGAAAGACTTTCGAGCAGAAATGCAGGTAATAAACTGATACAAGATAACCCTAAAAATATTTCCGTAAACATATTTTATGCCAAAAAACCCTCTCCTTCAGTATCAGATAATACCCAAAGCAAAACTGTTGGAACAAGCTGTGTGCACCTGCCAGGAGAGCAAACCTGCCCGTGCTGTGAGCAAGAGGGAACGTATGGAACGATGACAAAGCACTGCTGCCCGCTCAGCCTGCCGAGTCCCAGAGCGGAATGATGGATTCAGACAAGAACCACCTCAAAATCTTCCAGAATTTCAGTCTTTTCAGTACAGGTTCAATAAAATCAGAATAAAAAGTCACAGTTCAAAGAGCCAACCCACAAGCAAGTTCTGGTTTTCCTGTTGGTGGCTTCCAACAAACCACCTGGGAGCAGGCACCATTTTAACAGCTCTGTTTTACCAGAACTTCTTTTAAAACTCGTTTCTATCCCGGTTTAACGAGGAGAGAGGCCGGGCTGTCACCACTAAGCACATCCCTATAACAACCACAAAGGGAACAAAGAGATGGTTCAGGCAACCCTCAGTGAAGAGAAACTCTGGTTCTCACCAACAGAGAGGGAACGAGCCCTTCCAGGCTGCGAGCTAAAGTTTGTGCAGAGCTCAGTTCCCGGTCTGAGCAGAGGAGGCGGAGGCAGCGAGGCTGCCCCCGTACGTACCCGCGCTGCCCTGGCCCGCCATGGCCGTGCTGAGGGGCACGATGTGCGTTCCGTTCTGCGTTACAGTTTTTATGGGCAGCTGGTGCTGCCCCAGCGGCGCCTGTTGCACGATGGTGACTGTCTGTAAGGGCGTGGGCTGCGATGTCTGGATGATACGACCAGCAGCTCCTATTGCAGCATGGCTAATAGCGGGGAGAGGCTCCACTTTCACTGAAAAACAGGAGAGGAACCGTGGTTAAAAATAACAAAGTGCTCAGAAACCACTTGGTTTCACTCAATCAACCCTCAGTGAGGTGTGTTGTTTTATCACTCGCTCCAACGTAGCTGAGAAATTACAACTCGAAATCTTCCGTTTTAGCCAAACTCTCCAAACGTTCACCTGCAAGTACTGATGCCCCATCCCTGGAAGTGTTCAAGGCCAGGCTAAAAGAGGCTTGGAGCAACCTGGGGTAGTGGAAGGTGTCCCTGCTCATGGCAGGGGGTGGAATGAGATGGGCTTTAAGGTCCTTCCAAACCAAACTGTTCTACGGTTCTGTGATTCTACGTTTCAAACACTGATCCCTCTGTATAAAGAGGTCCCAAAACAACCCCACAGGTTCTCACCTTTGACTTCCTTGTGGTCTCCATTCTCTTGAGGTTCTACCTTGGGCTGGGTGACCATAGCAGCTTGTGTGACGACCGCCTGTCCCGCGACAGTGTAAGTGTTTGCTGGTGCCAATCCAGTCACGTTGGTGACTGACACAGCTGGGATCTGGTGCACAACATGAACTGTCTGAACTACAGGCTGCTGGGAGGTCGATGTTGTCACGGGAGTTGCAACAGTGTAGGTGACGGGTTTGATAGCTTGCGGTAGCTGCCGTTGTACAGTAATTAAAACTGGCTGGCTAGAGAGAGGTGATCCTACCAAGAAAGAGGTCAAAATTAGACTGCCAATTTTAATTATTTCTTTTAAGTCCGTCGTTCTTTTAAACTTCACACTAAAACCTCAGAGAGAGCTAACAAGCTCCTTCACTAATGCCTGAATGAGCCACAAGATAATGTTGGACAATGAAGGTTAGGACAAGTGGCTGCTCCCAGCTCCAGGCTCAAGGGAAGGGGCTGCACTGGCTCAGTGAGATCCACACACCATTCGGGCACCCCAGCTCTGCCCCCAAACAAAGCTGTGGTTAGCGCTTATTTAAGTAAAGCCCTTTCCACAGATGGGAACACGTGTGTGCTGCAGGTGTGTGCAACTTGTGTGCATCAGGAGCGCTCTCCCTGTCCTGCACTGGGAATCCTCTCCCTGTCCTGCACTGGGAATCCCGGGCTCTGCACAGGACCATGTCTGCCCTCACCATTGAATGCTCACTGGCACTGCTATAGTGCCACATCCAAGAGGCCGGATGGCAAATGTGTATCAAAGAAGGTAATTAAACAAACACATCCTTATCCCATCATGTCTTATGCTCTTTTTGTTTTAAATAGGAAATTTCTTATCTCTCTCTTTATCCTATCAATTCTTTTATTCCCTCCCCATTTAGGAAAGGATGACAAGACCACAGAGCTGTGAAAGGCATTTCCTTATTTCTGTAACACACACAACCTCACATTGTTGTGTTTTTTCAAGAGAAATGCTACAAGACAGCACAATCCTACACAGGACAGAGGCACAACCTCTCCTCAGTAACAACCCGATCCAAGGCTCTGGAGCAGCCCCCAGGTAACAACAGCCCCACATCTGCAGACTCCCCCTGGCTGTTTCTGAGTTTCTCCCAGATCTGCTCTGAATGTGAAGAGGTGAAATACATACTCATTTTTGGTGTACATATTAAGTCTTGGCAATATCGAGGTGCCAGCCCTCTGCCCCCCAGCCCCGAGCTCAGGGCTCCTCACCTGGGGCACTCTGTGCAAATCGCGCTTCTTGTATGACGGCGAGTTTTGGCTGGATGGCGCTGGGCTCAGGTTCCATCGGGACAGGAGATCCTTCCCTGGACAGGCTCTCGGGGGTCTGGATGCCACTGGAGTGCGCAGACAACACTCCAGAGTGATTAGGAGAAGCTGGGGCACTTCTGTAGTTAGAAATGAAAGCAGCAGCTGATGTGTTTTAACTTCTGAACTGTGCAAGCCCATGACCTTCCTCTAATGAGACCGTAACACGCTGCCCGCAGCAGGGGAGGGCACAGCCACAACCCAGAGCTCAGGATCTTTTAAAAAGCTTCTGTTAAACAGGGACAGAATTTAAAAGCAAACTCCAGGTACAGTTAATGGAGAAGAAGTGGCCGGATGCCTTCTTAGGGAGACTCTAAATCTGCAAAACATGAACATTTCTTCTGGTGGAGAAGAACAATGAGCAAATCTGAGGCTACAGAGCAAGTAGCAAAAGATCTGCACCAGCAGAAAGGCCATAACTTTACAGAGGGAATAATTTAAACCCAGGTATTTCCCCATCACAAATTCTGCTCAAACATTATCAAACTGAATACACAATTGTCATCTCTAAGGTCAAAAAAATGGTAGCCAGTATCTGAGAATTTTCTTTGCAAACAGTTTTAAAATCCAGTAGATGGCAGTTAGAAATTAAAATTATAATTCTGTAAAACCCATCAAAGGTACAGCAAGGCTTGCTTACATTAACAATCTGATAGTTAGTTATGCAAACCGAGTTCTTTAACACTAAAAACAAGCAATAAACACAAGCCTGGTGTATAGGGCAGCCTCCAAATGAAACACACAGAATTCAAACACTGAGTCTGGATGAAATTAAATTACTAAACTCGTGACTGTATCCGAAGCTATTGAGTCTGTAGCAGCCTGAGGATTAAACAACAGCCATAGTCTTTTTGTTCATCTGGTTTTCCTTACCTAGAAGAGAGTGGTCCCAGAGGGGTTCTAAAGCAAGGTACTCCCCTAGGCCGCCTTTTCCTAAAAGCCTGCTCTATTAATTTGCTTTCAGAGGCAGGGTCTATCCTCCAGAATGAGCCTTTGCCTGGTTCTTCCTGGGAACGTGGTACTTTGATGAAATAACGATTCAGAGAGAGATTGTGACGTATTGAATTCTATGGAACATAAAAAAATATGTAGAATTCATATAACTTTTCCAAGTCAGAATGTGGCCTACTGCAGCAGTTCGTACTATAGGAGACTCGGGGTTCAGCTCTTTAATTCCTTAATTTAACAGAACTCAGGGCACTACCAAGCAGTGCCATAAACCTGAAAGGACTCTTGCATTTGTCAAATCTTTCCCAACAATTAAAAACCCGGTATGCTGATTGGAAATAGCAGGAATCCCATTTATTTCATTCTCTCATGAAAAACACGGTGATTGAAACCAACTGTTTAGAACACTACAAATACTTGTGCAGAATGCAGTGTTAAAAACAAAAATAAAAATGATCAGTGCTTGTACACCACCCTTCCCCAGGTGTCACAGTTCCCTCCAGGAGGGCCAGCAGAACACAGCATATACTGATTCTGATCCTCTCTGATAATTCTGTTACTGTTCCACGGTTCAGAAGGAAAAGGCTAAATTACACAAGTTCCAAAGGCAGCTGGATTGTTGTGAATTCACCCACAGTCCAGTCTGTCTCAATAAAAGAGCCAAGAATTTCACGTGTCTGTTAAAACCCCAAGTGGCAGTAGGTCCTGAACCAGCTCTTCCAGACCTTTGTTACCACGGTCTCTTTGCACATTCCCACATCCTCAATTTGCTGCAACATCCCCCCACTCCTCCATCAGAGCACTGCACAGAACTGCTGACACCCTCAAGTGGTTCTATCAGTGCTGGGCTTTGCACACAGAATTTCCTTTTATTTTATTTGTTCATTTTTTAACATAGATAAACCCCAAAATCTCTCTCAATGTTATCACTGAACAAGAAGAGACTGATGCTAAGGATTCACCCTGAAATACTTTTAGGGGAACAGAGGTAAATGGGAGAAAGCTTTATGGTAACAAAAGCTCTCAAAAATCTGCAAAGCGAATGTAAAACTTGCTCAAATATCTGAGTTCATGACCCTGATGGAAAGTTTGGAAAACTTAAAGCAGTGCTAACCATATATGATTTCTTGAATGCAAACTGATGAAACCAGAGATGGTTTTTTCCCTGCCAAAAATGGAAACATAACTAGAAAGATGCCAAGAACATATTTATAAATTGTATTTATTTCTCCATATGCTAGAATAAAGGACTAGATCCAAAAGTACCTGCTAAAATAAGTTCACAGAGAGGAATCTTCAAATGCTCAACAAAATGAGACCATTGGATGCTAAAGGATATAAATACCTCAGTTTCTTAAGGTATGGGACTGGAACACTATACATGTGTTTGTACTCTATGTTTTGAATAATATGTGTATATATAGCCTCAAATATGATTTGAAACATCTATCCCTAAGTCACCTGAGCTGCAATCCAACTCCCAGTGTGTAGAATCTGGCAGAGCAGTGACTGAACAGCATCTGATTTTCAGCTTTTCCAATTGTTTCTATGAATAGCTGCTAATTAGTTACTCCAGAACACACTGTCTGCTGTGCCTATCACCTTGGCTTTAGGAAGCACTACACCCCCAAATCCACACCCTGTTCTATGGCAGAGTTCTCTGCCTCAGCATGACCGTGTGTGTGTGGGGTTAATGATGCTCACAAAGCAACATCATAGACACAGATACTCAAGGTACTGCAAAATAGGAAGCAAAACACACATCAACATTTTATAAACACAGTCTTGTTGCTAAAACAACATGACTGCAGCCAGGATACTGCACTGTTATGTGAGAAAGGGAAACAAAAGAGACTTCCCAGCCACAACAGCCAAGTCCTTGATTATCCAAACCCTTAGCAAACAGCCAGGAACAGCTACGTTCCCCACTAACCTTGGGAGAGTGATCCAACTTTCATTTAGGCTTTATGACAAATAAGTATGTGATTAATATTTAAAAATCTCTTCCTCTACAAGGAAGGCTGTGCTCTTCAGTCTTCCACTTGTGCAGCCAGTGTTAACAATTCCTCACTTTTCCCCTCTCCCAATCTCTCTAAATTTTACCTCCCTGAAAATAACTGCAGAGTGAGCAGCCAGCAGTGAGCTGACAGCCCACGATGGACCGTGTGCTCCAGGGGTTCCACGACCCTGCAAACTCCGCTCCTTGGCCTCTGAGACACCCAAAACAGCACCAAAGGCACTGAGCCTTCACGTGTGTCTGGGAAGACTCTGCCAGACTGATTTGTACTTGGTTAGTCATCCTGGCAAAAGCTGAGGCTGGTTTTGGAAAAATGAAAAGAAAGCAGAAATTAATTCTGCGGAGTTGAAGGGTTTGGTCCAACTCAGTACAGGAATGGGCAAGTTCACAAATCAAACAGTGCAGGAACCAGTGCGAGATAATGACAGATAACACACTCGGTCCTTCACCTGCTGCATGGGCAAGATCACTGTTTTCAAACAAAACTGAACTTGGAGCATTTAATATCTCAATTTTATCTCAAGATAGTAACCAGGATGTTTACACAACTGTAAGTTACAGAACACGACACCATTCCTCGATAGCATACGGGATTCAAATCCAGTGCCAAATGCACTTTACTGTCCCCAAAGTCTGTCTGCATCCCTACTAGAGGTTTAGAGAACATCATTCCATCAATAAAGCAGTATTTCAAATACAGACTAATGTAAATTGCCCACTTTGTCAGAAAACTTACAATCAGAAGAAAAGACAACACACTCATTTGATAAATTCTATTTCTGAAAGGTTCTGAGGCTTACCCACTGCCTGTTCATGACCATTTACAGCTGCCAGTATTGCTCACAAGTAAAAAAAAATATTCCAGAAATCAAAGTTACCTGCCAGCCCTTGTCTGCTGTCCTGTAGTAGGGATAATTTTTAGTTATGTGCGTATAAATTCCATTTAGTGTAAGCTGCTTATCCGGGGCCATTGTAATTGCTTGGACTATTAACTGTGCATAGGAGTAGGGTGGCTTAGAGTCATCCTGGACAAAAACAAGAAAAGTCTCCATCAACAAACTTTGAAGAGATACACACTGCTTTCTAGATCGAAAGTCATGAAACATCATTAACTTGACTTAGGGCACTTTTGGACAACCAAAATCTTGAGGCAGAAAAGAAACTAAGAAAGCTTTGTTCTTCTGATTAGCAATTTTAAGATAACATAAATTTTGCAGATACATATAACAGCAAAGAATTTTCAATAGCCTCCAAACAGATCTATAACAGACTGCACACAGACCCTCCCCCAAAGGGGAGACGGGTAAATCAATCAATCAATCAATCAATCTATCTCACATCTGACCACAAAACCCTACACATTGTTTTTAAAGCCTGGAATGTTAAAGTACCACTCAGTGCATACACTTAAGCAAACAAAACATCCCAAGTCTTCCATTCACTTCAGGTGTAATTTCTGGGATTGGTTTCAAGCTGTGTTTACCTTTGGGCTATCTCCCCCCGAAGCTTCCTTGTCGTTTTCCGACTGCGAATTGTCAGCCATCAAATGTAGGTCAGATGCTATTCCACGACTCATTTTGTACCCTGAAGAGCCTGCGCCGCGGGGGCTCGATGGGCAGGAATTTGCAGCACTGTAGAGCATAAAAAGAAGATCCTACTATTTTGTTATACAGTATATCACCACATTATGTCTCATCAAAAAGCTTTTGCTGCAGCAAAGCCACTACCAGAGCTGTGAGGCTGCAGCTAAAGGGCTGTCAGGGCTTCCATTACAAACCACCTTCCACGCCTGGCTAACCCATCCACGGGGATCAGAACCGCTGCAGGAAGAAACCTTGCTCAGGCTTTCCTCCTCAAGAGAACAAGGATCAGCTGATTGATTAGGCTGGACTGTATTTGTGTAAGATTTGCCACCTTAGCTCGACCTTAACTGCATCAGCAACCACAAATTTTCAGACACTCGTTGGAAACAAGACACACATCTTGCATGGAATTTCTGCCATATGCTTGTGTTCAGTCTGCCCCCCAAAAAAATCATCTCTCCTGTGTAGTGTTTCTGCACATTTGAGAAAATACAGCAAGCAGTGAGGTAAAAAAAGGGTTTGATTCTCATTTAAATCTAAACCAGTGTTATTTTAAGTGTTTACAGGTGTGTGCACATACTTACACATAGATATAAAAAACATGAATTTATGGATAAATGGGATGCATCAGCACTGACTCAGCTGATTTAATGCAGCATTAGACCAACAGAGCAGATACACTGTTAGAAAGCAAGAGATGCTGCCAAACACTAAAAGAGTATCTCTTAACACTTCACATTTTGCCATCCATCACAGAAAAACAGATAAAATTGAATATAATTCCACTGGAACGTCTTTCTACCAGTGGTCCCCTGCCTTGCAGAGGCCCCAGGAACTGCAGCTGCACGATGCCAATTTTCTTCTATGATTTCCTTTTAGCCAAGAGGAAAGAGAAAGTCAGCAGGTGAGGTCCATCCCCTTCCCCAAAATAATTTTGGCAGCCCTCTTACAAGGACACACACTCTCTGCAATTCATACTGCAGCCAATTTCAAGGCAGCTCTCAGAAATTCCAAAAAACTAGAAATCCCAATAGCTGCACCTGCTGTGCCCCCAGAACCAGCCTTATCTCCAAAGATATTTAATCTTTGAATCTACGGTTCAAAACATCAACAACAAATAAATCTAGACAATGTTACTTAGAGCTGTACACTGAAGCTTTTACATCTGTCAAGGTCTGTTTGTCTGCCTGGCCCCTCAAGTTTTTTGCTACCTCCTTTTTTATGTGCATTAAGAGGCAAACACTATAGACCGGGCAATATATACTTACACTGAAAGCATCAAAGCTTCACTTCACAAGAAATCCACCAATGATCTGTTACTAGTGATATACTTACTCTAAGAGAGAGAGAGCATTTTTTAAGTGTTGTACAGAAGAATCCTTGGTTAGAGCCAAAATGTGTAGCTAATTTATTTTTTTAGATATAGGTCACTGCTGCTCTGTGTTTTCACGTATCAGCTGACAACATCCCTCTGCTCTGCTCACTTCAGCATATATTGACAAAGCGACACATATGGTATAATCAAAGCAAGTTTACAAGTCTTCTACAAAACAGGATGATTTGCAGAGAAACTGTCAAGCTTTGCTCTCAAAATAGACTCAAAACTGTCATCTTTTTTTTTCTGTAATAAACTACTCAACAGGTGCATGAAAGCCCTGAAGAGAATTACAAAATTCATAGAGAGGCAAAGACAGCGGTGATAGATGGGATATTATCTGAAGTATTTGTGAGCTGCTCTGTCATTGGCAAGATGTGTTTTCCCTGAATTCTTATAAGAAAGCAAACCTGTTACACAGACAAGTCTAGATATCTTTTGTCTCTGCTTCCATCATTTACGCAGGCATCATTAAACACTCCAAGATAGAGACCAACAGCTTGGCAAGCATGTAAGAAGTCAATTATCCTTAAATTCAAATTTCATTAACAAGTTGTACCTTTTTAAAAAGCAAGCATGGACAGTTCTTCGCTCAAGCGAAGATGCAGGAAGTGAGAGGGGACAAAAAAGCTTTCAAAAGCACGTACATGACTGAAACAACTTTCAGTGCCTTGACATAGAAGTTTTACTCCTGACCTTTCCAAGACTTTGAAAAATTCTATCTGAACTAATTTTACCTGTTTGTGAGGACAGGTCGCTTGTGTTTAACTGAGTTTGGTCCCAAGTAACAGGTGGGACAAGAGCTGCAATTACCAGAGAAGCAGCAGGGCAAGGAAAATCCCGGATCACCCTCCCTGGGCTCAGCCATCCCGACACTGAGCTCTGCACCTCAGCCTGTGTTGTAAATAAAAGGTCTGCTTACTTCCAGCAGTGACTACCCAGTAACAAATCTTCTGGAGTAAGAGATCAGGCCATTTTCCACACTAATAATAACCCAAACCACCTTTTTTCCTGATGATGAACTTCAGGAGGACAGTGGCAAATCAGACCATTTTAAAATGGTGTAATTTAAAATGGTCTCGTTTGAAGAGCTGCAAATAAGCATGCAAGAGCAAAAAGCAATTTAAATCGTTGGAATGCAAGAAAAATGCCAGGCTCCTGAGCAGATTGTTACACATTTAACATGTTAAACCAGAGCATCACAGACTGTTCATGCAATCATGTCAGCAGAAAGGGGGTTTCTTGAGGCAGGTAAGGCTGAGCTTCAGCTGAACTTTGACCTCGAAAGCAAAATACTGAATGAGAAATTTGTGCTGAGCCTGACTGTACGTGGCCCTGATCCCACTTGCAGGGTTTAAATACCTGATAGTTCCTGTGGGAGAAGGGAGAGGGCTGATCAGGTGAGCCATGTTGTCTGGAATGTTTATTGTTAAGGGAGAGATCTGGGGTTGCACAGGCTTCACTGGGGACTCGGGGGCCTCCTGTTTTTCTCTCTTTTCATTGGACAGAGCTGTGAATGTTATCTTGATGTTTGTGCTGGGAAACCTGAAAGTACAGCTGAAAAATAAAAAAAACAAATATATGAGCCACTTGTTTACAGAATGTAAGACTTTCTGCATAACTTGCACATTATCACCTAAGCTCATTTAGAATTTATAAGCTACAGTATCTTTTGTAATTCCCCACGACCATCTTCATTTTACACATCATACAGGGAGATCAACGTGACCAGGAAAAGATCCCCAGGTAAGCAACTGACATTTGTAAAGGAATACAAGCAAATACAATTCTTTCTAACAGGGGCAATTTGTGTATTGTCTCTAAATTTCTTGAGGTTCATCCTGATCTTGCAGTAGCCCCAAAGCAGAGCTATTTTGAAGACAGAAGCTCATTATTTTATGATGCCAAGGAACGGCTTCAGCAAATGAACAAGTTGGTCCATGACAGCAAAATGAATCAGAAGCATAAATGTTGGCCAATTTGAGGTCTAACCAGCTTCATAGACTGGTCTAAGAGATTTGGGTTCTTTTCTCTTAAAATACCTATTAAATTAAACATATATCAATTCTAATTCTGCTCATTTACAGAGTACACTGCTGCTTTAGTACTACATTTGAATACCTTTTTTCAGAGCTGAATTTAAGACCCAATTTCACTCAACTGCCCATTTTCATGTATTACCAAGGATTACATGCCTCAATTGAATGACTAACAATAAATTAACGATGTGCAACTGTTTAAAAACTTGAAAAATAAAATACAATGAATGTACCTTACGATAATCCCCTTTCTACATCCCTGTGCACAGCATTTAGAATTGAACCCAATTACGCAGGACACGCTGTTTCTAACTTCTCAGTAAATAAAATTTGCTCAATCTTGAGCAAATAAGAAACTTAATTTTTGTCTCAACAAAAGCATTTATAAAAATACAGTTCAAATAACTTTACTACCTCCTCGTTCTTAAGTTGTTAGACTACACTGAGCACTAAACCCACGATGACATTTACACACCTCCCACATGATGAAAAGGACTTTCCAACGACACTATACCCAGAAACAAACCTCACAAAATGTTGAGGTTTGGGTTTGTTTTGCTTTTAAGTGCTTCTAGGCAGATCTAGTTTGATACAAAAAGGAAACAAGCGCATATTGGAGCAAGGGGTAAGAAATGAGCTATGAATGCAAAATACAGACTGTAAATAAAAGCGATCGTTTCTCTGGAAAAATATATTAAACATAAAAGTGATGTAAGAATTGGCAGAACACTCAGCTGCGGAGAACCCTTAGAAATGAACTCTCGTGTGTTTTGGCTTTCATATCTTAAAATGAAGCTAAGGATGTTTATAGAACAAAGGCAGCATTTGATTTTCACTATGTCCCTTGCCACATGCACCACAGTGGTTCTTTTTCCCTACAATACACACTCAAGGATCAGGAAAAAGAGAAAGAATTGACAGTGACCTTCCTTTTCTCTCTGTCTTACTTCTGAGTACGGACCGTGTCCGCATTTAACAGACGACCTATTTCTGAAACATGCTCAATGTACTAAATTAGGAACAGAATCTATGCCAAAAAACTGCACACGTATTTCAGCAAGGAAGTTAAATGGACCAGTTTCTGGGTTGGGTTTTTTTAATATATTCAGTAACAACTCATTTCTTTGCTTTTTCCAGCAGAAAGTATTTTGTGCTTGTATCGTTTGAGTGACAATGGAAAGGGGTCTTGGTTGTTTTGCTAATAAAAATATATTCCCAGCATTTCTTTTAAGCAGCAATAACAACACTCAAGCATATGCAAAGACAGTAGTCAAAGATTAAGTAAAAATCCCTGTGAGAAAGTGAACAACAACATCTGTTGGACACGGATTTAAATTATAGTCACCTTCCCTATGCATTTCATGAGGCTATTCCATACCTGCCAATTTACCTTAATGCTTAAAAGACCAAATTTTTTCAGCTCAAGAAAAATATGGGAAGAATTGGACATGGCTTTGGGTGCTAATTCCCTGGTTACAGTCCTTATTGCCTGCTAAAAAACCACCCCAGTACAGACCAGTGAGGAACCGGAGTCCTCCCATGCCACACCGGGGTGAGGACAGGCAGGAGGCGGATGGGGAAGAGGTGGATCTCCACAACTTCACACACAGGTACCAGGAACATGGAAAGGCAGAAAACAATACTCAGCAATCCCTTTGCTATTCCATGTAGGCACACACACGTTAAAAGATCTCCCTTCTTCCCCTACTGCACCCCTGAATGCATCATCTCCGTGTGGGCATCTCTGGCAAACGAGGCCAGGGCAGCTCCCCGAGCCAGGGCACAACTGAGGGCGGGTGGCACAGCACAGACACGGGGCTCTCAAATGTTCACCGAGGTTGGAAAAAAACACCCACAAAAAGCAGCCCCAAACACAGGAGCTTTGCCCAACCAGGGGTACTCCAGAGGTTCTACACGTGCCAGGCAAACTTGGAATTGAGGGACATGAAAACCCAGAGGCATCCCCAGTGCAGTTTACATTCCCATGCTGAGCCTGAAAGGCTGGTGTAAGTAAGGAGGATACAATGTACTTACAAATCTCTGTCTGGTTAGAGCAATAAACACCCGAATATTATCTAAAGACCACATCTGTCAATTGATTCATATTTGCAAACAGTTATTTTAATAGAAGCATGTTTTTATAGCTGGAATTCAGCCAAAAAGAAGAATAAAGAGTGTACACTAACCAACAGAATTCCTGAATAAATTGCATTTATGCAAATGTATTATATTTACACCCAAAATCAAAGTATAGAACATGTTCTAATTTGATCAGAATCAAGTTGGTTTTGGCATATTCTTTCGTTATACAATGAACTAAACAAAAACCACAGAACACCCACAGGGAGAGACCTCATGAAACATTTAGTCCTCAACAAGCTGAATTGGATTTTACTCACTGTTCAAACGTTTACAATAGTTTCACAATACAATACCACAGGATGGCTGCTGGAGGAGAAACTCATCTAGACAACCCACCTACAAAAAAACCCCAAAGAAATAGAGCAGTTTTGTAAGCTGTTTTGTATATTTGTTGATGACAAGTCCATGTGCTTCCTTCAGAGCATCACAACGGGGCCGCTGTGCGACCCAGGGAACCACAGAGGAGGCGTCACAACTAAAATACAACTCATTACCTCAATTATTCTTCTTTAAATAAAACAAAAAGCACTCATTGTGGGTTGACTAGAAACATCACATTTCAAATTATTCCATAAAAAACTCTTATATATCTGCAGTTCCCAGCCAAACACAGTGATGCTGATCCAGGCAGGACCTCTGCAGAGTTTAGGAAATTTGCAGGGTGCCAGAGAAGTGTCTCGGGGTACAATGTGCAAAGTCTAGCTTTGTCATATCTGTATTTCTAATATTTTCTCACTTCCCCTCAGCAGTTCTGTCCGTACTGCAGGGAAAAGCTGATGATACGCTTGTAATTCTGCCTGTGTGAAAACACCATCTGACTGGGAAGGAGGAATTTCGTCCTGTCTTTATCTGGGAAACCAAAATATAGCAGTAGGAATTCAATTTCTTCCCTGTACATAAACCCTGCTGTGACACCCGGTGCCTCAGCATCCTTTGAATTATTCCAGTTTAATTGCCTTCTAAGAACCAGGACCAAAATCACACAGAAGCTGCCATGCCACTTTGATCAGCAGGTTCTTTTATGAGCACCTCCAGATTTTTACATTCAAATAGATTATAAGGGTTCAGCAGTGATAACCCCTGAAGTCAACGCAGTTACAACTGCACAGCTCAATTCTTTCACACTGACTGTGATACTGAACCCCTGTTAACTTAAAGATCCCCTGAGATTTAAATAGATCTAAAAGAATAACAAGGTGCCTGTTTTTGAACTCTTGTTGATTTACTGAGAGCCAAGGACAGCTTCAACTTTTCACATTAAAAAGCCAAGACTCAAAAAAGAACCCAGTCAGCATCTGGGAGATTGCTTGTGTCGATTTTTGACTTCAAATACTTTCAAGGTGAACACGGGCAGCATTAACTCCCCACAAAGAGAAACAGAGGTCACGATCAACATCTGCACCGCCGAACACAGCTTTTCCATTTCAGTTTTTTCTGACAGTACGGCAGCCTGAGATGATACTATTTGTACTTCCTTCTGCTATTTTGATCAGGGAACTAACAAAAAAACCATGGAAATCACCACACTTCTGGCTATGGTCTCCTCTCCATGGAAGGGAGATTTGAAATTAATCCATTTTCTAATTCCTCTTACCTATCTACCTGTGATCTACTTCCCAACTGCTCCTTCCCACTGCTCCAGCAAAAATGACTCTCACAGCCAATTTATTTATTGATACTTCTGGTAGAAGATGTGCACACCAACACTTAATCCCCTGCAGTGCACACTCCCAGGCCCACTTTTGAAATACCTGTATTTCTTTTTGAAATATCTGTATTTCAAAAGTCAAGCAAAAATTGAGTTTTTACATCTTTCAGACTGAACTAGAGAGAAATGGAGTTTGGAAGGGACCTCTGAAAGTGTCCAGCCCAATCTCCTGCTCAGAGCAGGGTAACTTTCAACTTAGACCAGGTTGCTCAGGGCCTTGTCTCTCCAAATTTTGAAGCCTTCCAATCAGAGAGTTGGGCAACTCACTTCCTCTAATTACACTCTCAAGAGGTGAATAGTTTTCTCCTTCGTACAGATACAAATTCTTCATTGCAACTTCTGCAGCTGCTTGTGCCCAAACTGTGAGCCTGTTGGCACAGCCTGGCTCCAGGCTTTCTACAACCACTCTTTAAGAAGGGGAAGGCTGCATTAAGATCCACCTTTGGTCTTCTCCAGGAAAAAAAATTAAATAAAATCGAGGTCCTTTAGCCTCTCCCTCTGCCCTGAGCATTCCAGAGGTGAGTCCATTCAAGCAAGCGCTCGCTGGAACGTGGTGCTTGGAAATTACAATTTGATTGACTTCCTGCTAATGGGTAAATTTCAGTTTGAAAGCACAAGGATCCCAATTTCATCTTTTCTCCATTTGCTACTTCATTTACTATTGATTCCATCACAATGGATTAATAGGATATTAATTATAGATTAAACAATATGTGGCTGTGGTTTTTAACTGGTTTTTAAATGAACAGGACTTCAAAGATGAGTCTTAACAAATACAACTAGAAATACCATGGAAGTGAGAAAAGCTCAAAAAGTTGAAGCATGATTACATATTTCAGTGTCTGTAAAGCCTGGTGCCTCCATGTCCTGGGAAAAGGTGCATCTGTAAAGAGAGAGCTGAACTCAGCTTCTCACCCACGGAACTGACACACAGAGAAAACAACAGAAACCTGTAAGAAGAGAGAGGAGATATCTTTCAGATATCTCCTGTCTTGGTTAAACCAAGCAGAAGCAACCTCAGTTAATTTGGAAAAAGCAACAATTCCCACAACTAGGGAGAAAGTGGCTGCTTCATTCAAACTACCATTTTCAAAAAAATACACAATTACACCTTCTTACTTCCTCATCATCTGAATCTTCCACCAAAAGGTTTCTGACTGCTCAACACCAAGAGCAGGCATACTGAATTATTCACATCCAGAATTTATTTTTAAGACTTTGGGCTGTGTTTAATTGAACTGGAAGTCAATACCACAGTCCATTTCTGGAACAGAGTCATCACTTTTAGAGCTAAAAGAATCAACAAAACCAAAACTTATTAAGAAGACAAATTGAACTGAAGTGCTGTTTTTATTTCAAGATAATCTAAAAGTACCCAACAGTTTAAAGTCTGGGCTTCCAAGCTAATAACGAAGGCAGACATATAAATCCATCCAAATAGTCATATATTGAGTAACCACCTGAAAACTCCCAGCACTAAATGATTACTAATAAAGTAAAGGCTATTAAAAAAAGGCCACACAGTTTTTTACAGTAAGCATTGACTCTTTAAACAGAAATAACTGTTCAGATATTTGTTTTACAAAGTCTTTTCTAGGATCACATTAAAAAAGTATTGTTGTAACACTTTGCCAGCACCAAGAGCATAGGAAAATTTATCATGGATACACTGAAAAAGAGTGATCCAGTATAAAACTAGTCAGATTATAATTATTTTCTTATAATCCCAAACAGGAATAACTTTCTCAATGGGTAATCTGTTCATGTAGGTGTTTGTTCACCTACATGAGGTGTCACCGTGTGCTCCTGTCAGAGATTTTACCTTTAACATGGCATCTATAAACTTTCTCCATTGCTGGCAATAGGAGGAGCATCTGGTTTTCTCCATTGATGGGGGACTGGTGATGAAAAAAATTTACTTATTTATATTAATGTAATACAAAGCCTAGCTCCTCTAGCAGATCTTTAGGAAATAAGTTTTTTGATGCCCTCCTGCTTGCAGTTGACCACAGCCTGTGAGAAACCACCCCAGCCAGAACACGGCATCACCTCCTACAGGGTCATGTCCACATCCACTGTGGTGGGACCAATTCCTCCTCCTGCTCCCTGCTTTGAAACTAAGTCCTGATGTGGCTAATTTACCTTAAATTTACATTCAATTATGTTTGGCCATTACTAGTAAGGACACTTCTAGAGGTTACCCAAAAAGCAATTGCCCTTTAAAGAGTGGCAGCTTTTTCCTCTGGGGATTGAATCCCGACCTCACACGTGTTCCCCTCCATTCCCTGTATCCTCTGCAATTGATTTCTGTGGCCCAAAGATCAATCATTGCACAGCATGTCCTCCGCACAGAGAACAGGAGGGCTCGAGGCACGCTCGACCTCTAACGCCATGAGGAACAAAACACTCGCAGATTTTTAAAGCAGCAATTAGAATTTTTATTCTGAGCACTGGGCATTCTCTTCATGAGGATTTGGGTATTTTTTCAGGTGTGCCATCGCTGTCTACACAGTGCCATCTAACAGGATGGAAAACACCCTAGAGAGCAAGATCACTGATCCATTTATCTCTACTCTCAGATCTCTTAAGATTCAAAAGCAAAGATTTATGCAGCATCAGAAGTGATGAAATATTGCTGTAGCCTCACATTAATTCAAGCTGGACAACAAAACACTTGTAGCAAATTGTAAGCAAAGGCTGGAAATACAATCTAGCTGTAAATTACTGGCTCCCCCATGGGAAACCTCGGTTACAGACTTCCCTGTGCATGTTTTAGCAAGTGCATAAGAAGCACGTAAAGTTGTTGGTTGATATTCCTCACAAGGAACAGTGCTGACCAGCCTCAGAAGGGTCTGGAACAAGCCTGCCTGTGTCAAAAAATGATCCTATGACAGCAGAATATTGATGACGACAACAGGAATATTCCTGAACCAGCGGCAGCAAACACAAAGTGAGTAATAAACACATGACCCCATCTGAAATGGTGTTCAGCTCGTTCCCACTCGGAGAGCTGACGTCATGAGAAACTGGGCATTTTTAACCCTGTATTCACAGCAGTTTCTCTAAGGGTATTTAAGAGTTTAGACTGAAAAGAGTGTGCTGAAGTTGCTCCACTACAGCAAATTTTGCTGCAAATAAAGGATTCTATTAACAACTCGAAGCTGAGCTCACTCCTCCCCTGCATTATTACGCTACAGAAACGGGCGTTAACAGTGTATCACAGATTTTCAAAGGTTCTTGTTTCAGCAGTCAGGATCTCTTTTCTTTACATACCAACCACACAACACTGGTACCGATCAGCAGCAAAAGCATTTAGGTTATCTTACTATCATGGCAATGTGCTGTGGGTTAATTAAAATTACCTATCTCAAAATCGCAGATTTCCACTGCATTCTCCTCTTTTCTTAGAGGGCAAAATATTTAAACTAGCAAGAAGAAAAAAAAAACAGAAACCCAAACAAAACCTACAGAATTTCAATGCAGTAGCCCTGCACAGGCTGCAGGACTGAGAAAGCACTTGGCCTGCAGGCAGGAGTGTAGGCAGCAGTTACTGTAGAAACCGAGCTCTTCCCTGCTTTTCTCTGAGCAAAAGAAAGACACAAAAGAGCTGGAAAACAGCGATCGATGGGAAGCAGCTTATAAAGCTGCTTGTCACATCTGCTGCAGGAAAACCAGACACTAATTCATTAAAACTGCTCATGTAATGCCTCTGGAATTTGAGGCTCCCCAGCCTGTGAATACAAAAGAAACTCCGCCTATGGAAACACTGCATTTTCGGGTGTTTAGCATCTCTGTACACAAAAGCTGTATGCAGAGCCAGGTTGTGTGGTCTCAATCTCTACATTTCCTACTAAACTATAAAAACAATTTAAAATTTGTCCAAAAGCTTGAGTGCCTCTACCTTTGCCAAATTGCGAACAGTCTCAACAGAGCCTACATACATCACTCTATAACACAACAGCTTCCTGCTTAAAAAACAGAAACAAAACACATGCAACAGGAAAACAATTATCATCTTTTCTTCCTTCCAAATAACTGCATTTAACCATAAATATGCAAGCCCCAACTTTCTCCATGACAGTAAATGCCATTCCAAAACTTCCCATCAAGCACAGGATTTACAACCACAGCTGAGCCGAAGTTGACAAACCAAACCCACTCCATCCTCTACAACCAAGTTGGCTGCTCAGAGGTTCCTGGCACCTCAGTCTCAGTCACAGGGTACTCGTGGGGGTGCAAAAGTTCATATGGAAACACTGAGGTTCTAATAATGTCAATCAGTGTTAAATACTAGCTATCAGCAGAGCAAAGCAAACTGCTGAGAGCCAAAGAGACAGTTCTTGGCATCTCACATTCCTTACAATTAAAGCAGTAGGAGGAGTACAGTGAACAAGTGCTGTCATGATGTGTTTTGACGCAAGCATAATCATAAAAAAAGCACTTGTGACTCATACATTACTTTAGTAACAAAAGCCTTCATTTATTACCTCATCAGAGACCTGCATTCCATTGCAAAATTATGCCCAAACTTCCTAATCGTTACCAAGAGAGCAGCTACCCACTGAGGCAGCGCTGCACAATGATTATTCCCGATTCAAGGAAGCAAAGTTTATTTTAGATGGGCTTTTCAAGGCAGAACTCTGCTTCCAAGAGCAGCACAACCCTTTATTTGACACAGAAATCCATGACTAACTCAGGCCATTGAAGAATGACAAAAACTGCTTCCTACCAACTCCAACTCTGAGTAGACAGCAGCGTTTAATTTCCCCCCTAAATCTGCCTGTCTGGTCAAAGAACAGGCTTTTTTCAGCCTCCTCACACACAGCTATGGGCATTAATTAAATTTCACAGTTGCCTACCTAAAGATGTCTGATGGTCAAGAGCCATTTCATATTTGCTTCGCTGTGGTGATACTGCTGGGCTGGGAATATTCACAGAAATCAAGATTTTGTATCATATTCTGAGATTTTTTTTTTTTTTTAAACCAAGCATGCTCTCCAGAATGTTTGTTCAAACTACTTTTGAATTTTCCTTCTATTTGCAAATTCCTTAAACTTTTCTCCTGAATGTGCAGACCCTCTAGAAATGTTCTATGCACTGACTGCTTCACAGTGTGACATAAATTTAGGTTCCTTTGTCACTTGTGTGGGCACTCAAGAACCAATCAAGACGCCAAAGAGTCTGAAAAGCCACAAAGTAAAGAAACTAATCTACAACAAGCACGTTGTTATTGGAAAATATCCTTCAAGAAGCACTCCTCCTCCTCCTGAGCTGTTCTGAGACCATGCCAAGTTCTCAAATCATGGGCTGTGTAAGGGGCAGCAGGAAAGCACAGAAGGATAAAAGCGAATAAAAACAACAGACATGATTTAACCAGTCAGAGAGTCACGCAAGTGGAAATCCATCCAGGAATAAAAAAAAAAAAAAAATCAACTCAATAAAAGTTTTCATGAGAACACAGGCCAATCATTGTCATGTACTGAAGGAGCACCAGTACAGAGAAGGAAAGGGTACAGCACAGCCACATGAGGCAAGGCATTAATGTCTCCAAGCTTAAACTTGGGCCCATGTTTGTCATCCGTCTCTATAGAGTGAAAATAGACAGACACTTCATGATGCCCGTGACACAGAAGGGAAAAGCCTAAAGTGGTTTGAATCAGGGCTAGGGATGGCTGCGTTGCACTGGTTTAAAGGGAGTTTAGGTATAGACACACACATACACTCCTACTCACACCTCTTCAATTTTAAGCAAAATGAAACCCACTCCAAACAACATCTAGTAAAGTAATGAACAATATAAACCAAGATTCCCGAAGCACAGGTACCTACCAAGCTCTTTGCAATAAAAGCCTGACCTTGGGGATGTTTCATGGGATACAGGGATGTGACAGCTCAGTGCCGCCGAACAGGGCAGGCTCTCCCTGGCTCCCTGCACCAGCTTTGTCCCAGCCACCATAAATCCAGTTTCCTGCTTCCAGGAGCCACTGGTGTCTCCAGCTAATATACTGATCCAGCAGAAAACTACTCATGTTCAAATGTAGAAGTCTGCTGATGTTCTAGTAAGTTTAAGCCATCTCATAGTCTCATCTTGCTTCAAAAAGCCATCATGACACCTGAATTTAAAAGCTGTGTTGTACTATGCTACACAAGACAACGCTCCCGATATACAACTGTTGTAACCATTCTGTTTGAAAGCTTGAAATTTGAACTAATACAGAAAAATAAGCTTCCAAAACTAATCTCTGTGCTACTTTCAGTGTCTTAACCATAACTAAGCCACTGTTGTCCCTTCCATTAGAAAACACTGACATACTGCACACAGTAGATCCAGTGGGTTTTCACCTCCAAGGCACATCAAAGTTTAGGGAACAAACATGGGAACAGCATGTGTAAGAAAGCCTGAAGGACCAGGAAAAACAGCACCAACAGTCTTCAGAAACAGGGAGCAGGGAGGGAGTTAGAGAGTTCACCCTGCACACCAAGTAATCCCCTTCAAAACCCAAGGGACTGACTTTAAAAGACAAGGCAAAGCTCTTCCTTGATAAAAACTGCTGGAAAAGAGCACTGAAATTTCATCGTTTGCCTGCCCGTGAAGTATTATTCCCATTTTCAAAAACAGATTAAATGAATTTGTGACTTGGCCAAGCCGTTTTGGCAAGTGTGCAACAGAGTTGGGAACAGAACATATTTTTCCCAATACCCAATCTTTGTTTAAACCATTGGATCATCCCCCAAGTCTTCCTTTTTCTACAACCACTTTAAGAGGCAAAACATCAGGTGAGAGATATGTCTTCAGGAAAAGGGAGATTATTTCATTAAATTAGACTGAAGTACCTCAATCAGAGTTTGTTGCACAAGAGGAGCTGTTTAAGGAGCACAGAAGTAGTGGCTGTGAAGCCTACATGGCAAAAGGTAACACACACACGTGTATCTTAAGCAATATATCACATACCCCCAAACAGAGCTAAAGGAACTTTCATTTCATCAGTACTTTACCATTACACCATGAAAACTGCATATTAAATGCATACATTCTAATTAAAATCTATACAGTTAAATACTGAAGAGTTTGAAGATGCTAAACTACACAAACCCCATTTCCTATGTATCTCTGAGAAGCAAGACTTTCTTTCCCCTTACCGAACAGAAGAAAATTAAAGCAATATTTCAAGTAATTAAAAAAATAAAGAGGAAAAAGCTAAAATTTATATCTTAATACTTAAAAATATGTGGAGAGAAAGGATTCTTCATTTGCTTTCCTTTAGTAACAAGGAGTTCCTCATTCCAGTGACAAACAGCTGTCAGGTTACTGCAAGTGTTACTCCTGTTACTTGTCCTGTGCAGAACTACCCAAAAACATCCCTGTGATGCCCGGCTGGAGGTGCTCAACACCAAGGGCATGTCCTACCCCCTGGTGATACAGAAGGACTCACTTTCATTTTGTTTATCTGTGTTATATCTACTGTTTTTAATTAACCATACTCCTACTCTGCCTCATACCAACAGAATTAAATTGCAAAAGCTTTCACTGGCTGGAAAAAGCCAGATTTTTTTTTTTAAATTTTTTTTTTTTGCAATAACCAAACTGTTTTAGTGCTGAAAATACTATTTTCACTTTTCTTTTTATTTCTCGTCCTATGTAAATCAAGGGCACTGCTGTACACTATTCAGCCTGGGTTTACTCTAACTGCATTCCTGCAGCCAGGGTCAGAATCCACAATGACCGGATCAATCCCACACAACAAAGAACGAGCGATGGAGGGTGATGACAAAAGCATCTCGTTAGGTTGTGTGAACCAAACCCAATTGGAGGTTTTCTGAGAATAAACCAACCATGTCTTGAGAGCAGTTTCTTTGGTTTAGCTTCAAATCCAAACTTTTTTTATTATTATTATTATTATTTTGTGATTTAATTCTTTCAGACCATAGAATTTTCTAAAAACAGAATATCTAAAAGGGAAAAAACAGTCCTGGTATATAATAGATTGTTTCACTCTGCTTTAATCTCTGGTCATTCCGCGAGACATGCCAGAGCCAAAGCAACTTTGCAGGCAGTAACTGACACACTGTCAGTTAAAGACTTCCAGGATGAAAATTAATATTGAGCTGATTCTTCTCTTCCTCTTGAACACACGAACTGATGGAATAACGTTTATAAAATGACTGAAACGCTGGAAAAAGCAAGCTGTAATCACCTCCAGAGAGGTTCTTGGACAGAGGAAGATGCTGCCAAACTGCTCAAACAATTAAACTTCCCTGGATGAGCAGAAATTTGCAAAGCTTTCCTACACAGAGACAGAGATAAAGCAAGGTGTTTTACTTTCACCCTCCCTGGAAAAGCAAGTGACATTTGTCCGAGTCAGGCTTCCCCTGGTTATCAACTGAGCATCTTCCCTCAGTGGAACTGTCAAAACAATCATACAACAAAAAATCCTCCAACTTACCAATTATACACTCCCCACACATCTGTAAGCTGGACCTTCCCTCTAGCAGAATACCATTGGCTGTTAAAATTACATTTCTGTCACACACAAATATCAATTGCTCCAAATTCATAAATTTTTGTAGTGAAATTCCAGCACAGGATTGCACATCCAACGATTTCGGCGGTCATAGGATTACTTCAAAATTCCACTGCAGAATCTACTTTGTCCAGTAAAGCTGAAGAGATGCAAATGAGCTCAATGCATATGCTGCTGCACAAAGAGAACTGCAAACACTAATTTTCACAGTACTTAAATTAACATGTTTCCATTTACACGTAAGAACCAACTGATATTTGAAAGACTTGGATTTTCAGAAAGATGTGCTGTGGTGAAATGAAATGTTAATCCCTAGTTACAGAAAGTGTTTCCTAATTTTCTGTATGTGTACAGCATTATACTACACTTCTGTCAATAAGGACAAAAAACTTCTATCCTGAGAATACATATTTTTTCAATCCCTATGTCAGTACAGGAAGCACCACAAAAAAAAGTGGCATTTATCGTAATAACCAAGGTGGCCCCAAAGTTAAACTTATCATAAATACAGAAGTAGCACCAAATGCAGATTTGCAGTCCATTTCCCTTGTTTTAACTCATACATCAAATTGTTTTACGATCTTAGAAATATCCATCTGGAAAAGTAAAAGACTAATATTCTAAATCCTACTAAGAAAAAGCAAAGCAAAAATGGAGATAACTAAAATATGAATCTAAGAGACATTTTAACAATTCTGGAGGGCACGACCATGGCCTTACCCAGCAATCTAATAACATGTACACCTTCCCAGTATACAACGTGCAGGTTTTAAGTTAGAAAAGCTAAAAACTAAAGTAACAGACACCTTAGATGATTAAAACCAGTCTGTATAAACCTACATTTTTTCAACATCCTTTCTCAAAATAAGAAATAATCAGCATTTTTTTACAAGTTGCTCATTAAATGTTAACTTTAACGTACAAGTTTGTTTGTTTTTGTAGAGAGAGAGTCAAAAAGGTGCATTAGATATTTTTAAACTATCACTCCTTTAATCATCACCAGGAATCACATCAGGAAGACCTTATGAGTACCAATTAGTTTATCTATAAATTACACCTTTCACTCAGTTTTGCTCACTCTCCTGAGAGAACACCAGTCAGTTTATAAGGAAATGCCAGGAGAATTAGTGACTTTTCCCTGCAAAGGTAACAAGACAGGACAAGTTCACCTGATACAGAGAGCCTGAAAAACAACATGAAACCTTGAATTCTTCATCACCGTTTAGAAAACAAAACACAAAGTTTAACAGAGCCTACAGAAACTGGTTATCAAAAATCTATGTTTGAAGATACGTCTGTGGTGAAGCGCAAAATGAGAACCATCAACCACAGAAACAGTTTGGACCTACTAAAAATAGCACCAGCACAGCTTTGTTGCTCTTCCAGTCCAACTTCATTGTCCACAGTGGTCTCCTTTTGCTTTCTTACTCCAAGGTTTGTGGATCACATCTGTGACTGTGAACTCACGACCAGAAGTACTAAGGATCCCTCCTGCCTGGGGGGTAGCAGGCCAGGGACACCTCTGGTTTTTAAACCCCTCAGTGATACAACTGACTAAACCAGCACCAACTGACCCAGCAAAACAATGTGTTTTAAGAAGAAAATAGTATTCTTTGGGGTTAGTGTGAGAACCTGCCCACAAGGGATCTAGCGGTGCCAGAGCCAGCATAAGGAGGCAGCTGGACCCTGCAGACAGGATCAGGAATCACAAAGAGTAAGACCTTCCAAGAGGAGAGAGCTTTAACACTGGCCCATATTTAATATATTTATCCGTCATCTGGTCAAGGGGACTGAGGGCACCCTCAGTCGTTCTGCAGATGATGCCAGGCTGGGTGGGAATGCTGGAGGGCAGGAAGGCTCTGCAGAGGGATCTGGACAGGCTGGGTCCATGGGCTGAGACCAGTGGTTGTGAGGTCCAACCAGGCCAAGTGCCGGCTCCTGCGCTTGGCTCACAACAGGCCCTGCAGCGATCCAGGCTGGGCCAGTGTGGCTGGAAAGGTCCTGGTGGAAAAGGGCCTGGGGGTGCTGGTCAACAGCAGCTGAACACGAGCCCAGGTGGCCAAGAAGCCAATGGCACTTGGCCTGTACCAGCCATGGTGTGGTCACAGGACCAGGGCAGTGCCTGTCCCCTCTGCTGGGCACTGCTGAGGCCCCACCTCAAATCCCGTGACCAGGTTTGGGCCCCTCAGTACAAGAAAGATGTTGCAGGGCTGAAGCGTGTCCAGGGAAGGGAACGGAGCTGGGGAAGGGGCTGGAGCACCAGGAGCAGCTGAGGGAGCTGGGGGGGCTCACCCTGGAGAAAAGGAGGCTCAGGGGGGACCTTCTGGTAGGAAGGGGCAGCCAGGTGGGGGTCGGGCTCTGCTCTCAGAGAACGCGACACAGGACAAGAGAAAAAGGCCTCAAGCTGTGTCACGGGAGGTTTAAGCTGGATATGAAGAAAAATTTCTTCACAGAAAGGGTGGTCAGTCCCTGGCACAGGCTGCCCAGGGCAGTGGTGGAGTCACCATCCCTGGAGGGATTTAAAAGAAGTGTGGTTGTGGCACATGGGGACATGGGTTAGTGGTAGCCTTGTGCGCAGTGCTGGGTCAGTGGTGGGACTCAATGACCTTGAAGATCATTTCCAGCTAAAAAATTCTATGATTCTATGAAATGCTAATAAACCAGCTTTATCAATCTTATTAATATCTTCCCATCTGGTAATGGAAAACGTTGCACTTCTGACTTGACAGAAAGCTAATCCCAAGCCTCTCCCTTTCTCTTCCCAGGGATTGTTTTTCAGGCCCACCAGTAAACTAATCTGACTTGAGCACACAACGTGAACACCACAGCTCACACACAGGGCAGGGCAGGACAGTTCCTTAAGCTCTACCTCCCAATTCGTTTGTTTTAACTAACCTTGAAACCAAAGGGTTAGTTACAGTTTATCTGCAGGGCCTGAATTTTATTGAAAGGTATGGTTAAAATAAGGAGAAAGTGCTGTTTAAATGAAGCTGTACTACTGTATAGATCTAATGTAAATGTTTAAAAAAGGCTTCTAAAAACAGGAACCATTTAATTACTGCAAATGCTCAAAAAATCAAGTTTACCAACTTAAAAGTAAAAGTAAACTTAAGTAAACTTTAAGTTTACTTAAAATGAGAAGCAAAAGTCTTCTGTAACAGTGTATTGTATCCTTTAACTCAATGCACTTTCAGGAGAAAACTGAATTTAAAAGAAAAATCTATATAAAGAAGCATGCAATGCTAAGCCTGTTACCTACAGTGCACACAAATAACTAGGAGATGATTCATTCTGAAAAGCTCACCAAGTCCAATTAATTTTGTGCCAAGCCTGATCCCATCCAAGAGGTAACACTCCCTAAAATGTTACGAAACACACAGCAAAGATGCAATATATTTTTATGTACATTAAAGTTTTACCTACTGTTGCTCTCCAGAGCTCCCCAGCCCATCAGTCTGGGTCAGTGCTCACTCAGAGGTTTTGTACCAGAATCTACAGCACGGAGTTGCTGCAAATGAAGAGCCACAAGCAGTCTGGGAAACTTGAGCTGTCATCAAAAATCAGTTTAAAATCAGAAAAGGCCTATGGAGTGTCTGTTTCACATCATTTATCTAACCAAAGATGACAAGGGATGAGGGAAAAACCCTGCCATTTTACAGATGTGAAACGTAACAGTAAAAAATTGACACAAAGAAGAGGTATCACAGCTAACTAATGAATATAGACCAAGTCCCAAAAGATTAAGTGTAAGGTCATTTTATCTCTCAATTACAAGGTGAAAATAATCAGACTGGTCTCCACAGTTTCAATGACACTACCCTGGATGGCATCCTAAGAGAACGAGCACAAATAGGGGTGGGGGTGGTGATAAACACAGCAGAGAATTTTAGAAACACAGAATCAATAGCAAGAGTAGAAAAGAAGATTAAAAAAAAAAAAAGAAAAAAGAAACAAAAGGCTCAGCGCTTGACACTGACAGAGGGGAGAAAACCTCTCAAAAATAAACAGCTTGTAACACAAAGTAAATAATTCATGGCCTAGGCTGAAGTGGGGGCATGTGCTGGTCATATGTTCAGCGTATGTTACTGGCATCACTCACCAGCAAGTTCCATGTTGTAATAGCTTAAACATTTCAAGCTGAAATGTGCTGCCTTCAGGGACGACATGATCTGGGCAGCCCTGACGAAACACACACCACTCCACATGAACACAGGCTAATTTTGGCTCACAGGTTATTTCTCCATACTCCAAACAATGCTTTGCTTGGCACTAACTCACTTCAAGAGCATATATTAAATATAACCAGTGGTAGCATGAAGCAACCTTTAAAAGCAGCAGACTCGGTTTATCGAAGATTACATAAAATGACTACTGTAGTGTCTGTGGCTCCTCGAGGCCACTCTGTGCCTGGATCCAGGCTATGACTGAGCTGAGCACACATTTAAAGTGCTCAGCACCCTTTGAAGCTGTGCCCAACTCCTCTGTGTATTCACCACCTCAAACACAGCAATACCGAACACGATGCCACCCGTGGCCCAGATGACAGTGAAATGCAACGGTGATGTTTTAAGAACACAGGGCGGAAAAAACCTGATTCAGATGGAGTTCAAACATGCAACTTCAAACACCTGCTGTCTGCACCAGCCAGCTCTGCCTCCCCACTCTACAGCCATTTCCACTCCTGTCAGTGTCGTACCAGAATGCTGCTCCTGCTGCTGACACACGGATCCTTTGGGGAAGGATCACCCCTCTGCTGCCCACTCCTTTCTGACCCAATCAGCCCCTTCTGCACCCAAACAAGTAGCTACTATTAGATCTATTTACTTCCTTTTCAATACTTATCATGTAGTATTTTCATTTTAAATCCCCCAGAGCGATTGCTCTTTTTTTTGTATTTTTGTATTAAATCATTACCTGCACAAGTCAAATCCTGTCTCCATTTAGAACGTCTTTAAGAGGGTTATTCTAATGACTTAAAGATGGTGTGAACCACCACAAGTATCTAAGGACCTTTCGGATTTAAAAATAAAAGTCTCCTTCATTCAGTGAAGAACTTGATCAGCCCAGCTCCTTGCTGTGTGTCAGACACTGTCAGCATGTTCTCAGTCAGCAATTTATTTACCACAAAACATCCCTAGAAAAACATGGGACAGTTGCATATATTCTCTTCTTTACATCTCCTGGGGAAAGCCGGAACAAGCAGCTCCCACAAAAAACAAAACAGACACAAGAAGGACAGAACCGTGCTGGTGTAACACACCCAGTAACCAATGCTTCCCTAACCACAGCCCAGGGATGTCCCAGCTGAAGTGCAATATCACTGCAACAGGCTCCCAACCCCGCTGGGACTTACCCATATTTATCTGAGAGTAATTAACCCTAAACTACTTAGACCTTCCAGATAAGGAATTTAACTTAGGAGGAACAAGAAAACCATCAAACGCTGTAATATCAAATCTTGTTGCAAAAAGAACATGTTGCAGAAAACAGTTTTCTTGGGGATAAGGCACATCAACACCTTTCACTAAAAGAAGGGAATCAGAGGGGTATTATGAGAATTACCAAAAACACAGCCTGCCTCCTCGAGCCTCCCAAACAAAGAGACCTGGACCACACATTCCTACTGCCATCTCCCAGTTTCATTTCCACAACTGTAAGATTTTTCTTTTATCATTTCAAAAACTGTGGAAAAGCCTGGTTTTTACAACCAACATTTTTCATTAAACCACCTTACTCAGTTTCTTCTCCCTGTACTCAAAAATCACACTCTCCCACACTATGGTTATTTTGTATTCTATGTAACCATGCTTTCAAGCTCTTCGGATGATGTTCAATTATTTTACAGCACACTTTTCAGCCACACAGCAGCTACAACAAAGAATGCAAATCCATAAATACAAATAATCTTTCTTTCAGCTACTAGTAAGCCAAAATAACTTTAAAACATGACCCCAAATTTAAAACTTTTACAGAATTTTGTTTTATCCTTCTGGCTGAGGGCTGAATTATTTATACTCAGATGCTTCTTTGACTCTTTTGCAAGGCTTGCATGCTTCTTTTCTTTAAAGGCTTCAAACCACCCAGTTTGCTGATAGCCCTAGATAAGAGTGAATAACCTCACGTAAGAATCTTGAGTACTTACTAGTCCACAGCAGACCAAACTTATTTATAGCTAAGTAGCAAGCTGGGGTTAGTGATCTCTTCCAGGCTCAACAATCTTCCAACCTCAGAATAACCATCCCATAAAACAAGCAAGGCTATTTCACTACTGACAGGAAAGTCAACATCTGTGTACGAGGGTGTGCTGGCAGATGAGTGCTCTGGCTGCCTGCACTGCAAAAGCCATTCATAACAGGCCAAAATTCACGAAGGAGATTTAAAATCTTCATCAGGAGTTGCTTTGAATTTAACTTGTATGCTTAAAACAGAGAAAAGTGGAAGGATCTGAGTTCTCCCAGCTGGGAATGAGGTTTTTCATTTTATCTTCTGACGGTTTAACAATTAGTGACAATTTTTTTCTATCTGGAGTAATATTCCCTATCTCTATGATGCAGTTAAAGAAAAAATACCACATGAGAGAACAGCATTTTAGGCCACCAAAAAAATCTTCAAAAAAGAAAACAGAAAAAGAAACAAAGAAAACTGAATATTTTAAAAAGCTTTAACAGAATTCTGGCAGAATTTCAGTCCTAATGAAGTTTTGTTACAGAAAGGGTGGATATTCACAGACGAGTTGCATTTCTCAGCTTTATGGACAGACCAATACCAGGAAAAGGTTTTAAAAACAAAGGCCTGAATTTCAATTTAAGGGGATAAACAAACAACTGAACTTCTCCTGTGGTTTTCACCTATTGCATCTCTTTCCGGTGTTGCTACACGCGCCTGTCACGTGAACGTTTCAACTGAAACACTGTGGTTTCCAGGTCCAAAATGTCTGTGCCAATTATCAATATCTAGAAAGCTGAATGAATAATACTGTACCCAACCACAAACTGTAGAGCCCACCCTATACTCAGACTTCAGCCCTGCATTCATTTCAGAACCTGCATTCCCAGCAGAGGGGAACCACCTCAAACTGCTGCATTCGCTCTTCCACTCAGTGATGCAGCTGCAAAAGTGGTGCCAGGATCTCAATAGTATCATTGAGAGTAGGGCTGCATCAGGATGCATTTCATCATTTGACGAGAATCTTACTACCAAATCTAGTAATTTCAATAAAGTTACTTCAGAATATATTGCACACTCTTCAAAGCAGGGTTTTCACAACATTTGAACACAAAGTTCAGCATTTGGCTTGCAGCCCCTAATGCTACTAAAAGCAAAAATATTCAGTAGTATGAAAGGGCAGAGAGGACCAAAGCCATCAACCCCCTCTACCTGATAAAAAACCATCCTGGGTCAGACCTACACACAAGTGCTTTGGCTGGTTTCTCCAAAATAAGTGTATTAGTGATGACCATCTCAGGCAGATCAGACAGAAAAACCTCTAGAATCTTATGTGAGCCTAACACAGCCACACCCAGGACATCCACACACATAAAAAAAGAAAACAACTCACTCCTTTGAACATCTCTTTGCTTAATGCATTATTTACTGCTTTCATCTGTGGAAGTGATAAGCAGGGTTTTGACTGATGATCATTTATGTAACTCACTCCTGCTAACCTCTGTCAGCATCCAAGTCCACCACACAGTGCACAGAAATGAAGGGTGATATTTGTTATCATCTGCCCCTCCTGCAAGGGATGGTTTCCCTGAAATGCTGCACCTCATTCCCCCTGGAAGAAGCCTCGGAGTGAGGGTGAGCACTCAGTTCCATCACAGCAGGAAGCCAATGCACAGCTACTTCCAAGCCTAATACCCAAGTGCTTTTGGAAGGCTGGATCAACTCCATTGACTGAATCACTACGAGCACGTTTCCCTTTGATGGCACTCTGGATTTGCTGTCCTGCATAAAGCTCCCTCCAAATCACACCTTTGTTTGAGATATTTCTACAACCTATCAAGGTGAGGCCCTCAAAAGACACCACAGGAAATCCAAATCACGTGTGATCTACCTGCGTTGTCAACTTCAGCAGATTAATGTATTTCCTGAAAAAGCACTATCCATATATGCAGCCCCTGTAATGAAAGACATGTAAAAAAATCAGTAAAGTTTTTACAATTACCTTCAAAATACTGCTTTTCTTTCAGGCAGTCCATAGAATGCTGCACAGACTCTAGTCACTCACCTGCCTGCCTTACAGATAGAGAAGTCTTATTTCTGAGATAAAAGGGCTTTTTTGGGGACCCACACACACTACAAACAAAAACCACATATAACATTTTTAAAAATACCATCTACCGCCACTATATCCTTAATGTTCAATTTTCCCTAGAGCTTGTAACTCCGCTACTGCACAATACACCACCAACAGGACTAGTGACCTGTGGAGCAAAGCCTGGATTCAGGCAGGAGCCAGGGTGCTTTAATATATGGAATGCAGACCCTACATTAACTTTGTCCTCTGCTACAAGATGATCCGCAAGGAACGAGCCAAGGAACTCAAACCCCTTTAGCTCTCATGTTCTTGGTGTATTCATATTTACAGAGAGACAAAAACAGGGAGCCAGAAAGCACAGATTAACCAAAGGTATGACACCATTGAGTCATGTCAGCATCCTGTCTACCTAGAGTCACCTTTTAAAATTTTTTTTTAAATTTAACATACCTCTTTACCCAAAAGCATGCTGTCACAAGAACTTTTAGGATCGGAACATTTTTACATTACATTGCAAGCACTTTTTTAGTACACCCAATTTAATTTTGGTCTTAGACTGTTTTGAATCTTTTCCTTTCCATTTTTATTTCATATAGCATAACAGCTCTTATAACTGCAACTCCTTAACGTACAATTCCACAAGTCCCAGCCAGCTGACTGTTGCCCAAAGTCTGTGCAGGCCCACCACATACTTCATGCCAGCTCTACTGCCTGCCAGACCTCTCTGTGAGCCACTTCAATGCAACAGCAAAGCACCCAAAAATAGCAAAAAAAAGCAGACAGCAGCAGCAGCAGCACATAAACATCTGATGAGCTCCAAGGCCAGGCCATCCTGCAGTCAGGAGCACTGCAGAAAACAGGACCTTCCCTGCCATGCTCCATTGCAGCAGCAGGGAAACATTGCATTAGCTCAGATGTTCACCAAAGCACAGCCCGTGTACCCAAAAAGTGAAACCCCAGATCCTTCCGAATCACATTTCCCCAATTAAATATCCAAGTCAGAGACTCCTTACATTCTATAAGGATAACAATTGTATTGCTTCTCAGCCTCAGCTCTTAAACTTGATATGATCTTAATCTTCCATCTTTCTTCAAGCCTCCCAGCACACCCTTACACTTCTCTTCACACAACTACAAACCTCAGACTATCCAGCATATTCTACAGCAAAACACCTTGAGCCTGTGTCCTCATCTTTCCCATGCATTAACTAAACTCTCCTCTTCCATTTTTCTAACCTGTACAGGGTGTGATGCTACAATCAATCATAGAATACCCCGAGTTGGAAGGGACCCACACAGAACACAGTCCAACTCCTGGCCCTGCAGGATGGTAACCCCAAGAACCCCACCGTGTGCCTGAGAGCATTTATCCTCTTTACCATTATTTTTACTTACTTAAATAATCAGTTTGCTCTGGTTCAAATTTGAACTTATCCTCACAGAGAATTTCACGTGAATAAATTCACCCTTCTCTTCTCTAAGCCTTACTCATTTTAAAATCTTATTTCTCTGTCTCCTTCATTGTTCTGCAGGCCTTCTTCACCTGTCTAGAAAGGCCAGAAGATTGTAGAATCACCCAAGGAGGGAAATTATTTTCTGTAAGAGCCAGTTTCCATCATTTATCCTTCCCAACTAGTTCCCTTGGTGTCTACTGCACTGATTGTAACCAACAAGCTTGACTATTACAGAATGTATAAACTATGTGTCTAGGCCTTGTCTGCTCAAGTTATATTCTGCCTAGAACACCCAGATATGTCCAGAGGACAATACAAAGTGATAAGTGAAATTTTTCCTGTATTCTCAGTCTTAAAAAACAACAGAGAGCATCAAAACAAACAAAAGCTGATAACCGTGTTTATATCTTCATAAACAATCAGACTTTTACCTCACAGGTAGTAAAACATGTATTGTACACTGTGCTAAGACACCAACATTTCAGCCATACCTTTTTGAGGAAACTGATGCTTCAAAGGAAGTTAAACTACTTTTTCCCAGCTGTGACAGGGAAAAAAGGAAGAAAAGAAGGAAAAAGGGTAGGCAGAATATCTGTTCCCATACTGGAACACATCAGTGAAAATCAGAATTTAAAACTTCTATCTATACATTAGATAGATAGCCGTTTCTGAATCAAGACCATGCATTTAATCTTCATTTAAGTTCACTACAAGGTACAAAGACCTTTTCCATTATATACTACCCTGATTTCTTATCAACACAAGAATTAAGCAGCTTAAACTTCATGAGCTGCATCTAAGACTTACTTAAAGAACAAAAATTTTCACAGAATCACTTTATATTACACAAAAATTATCTCTGAAACAGTACAGTGTACTCCAATATGAAGACTGTGACACAGTGAACAAAAGCATCAACATCAGTGTGAGAACACTACTGGCAAGTGTAAATAAACAAACGCCCAAGTGGGTGTTTGATGCTTTAGAAGTCATTTTAATTTAAACCCAAGACAAATACTGACTCTTTGTTAAAACACATAATGAAATGGTCTCTTGCTATAACCCCATGACAGTTTATTAAAAAAGACTTGCAGAGGAAGTAAAGAAGCTTCAGCTTTACCTCTGGTGACCCTAAGCCATGATATGCCACCCAGCCATACCTGCTCTGCACCTCCTCGCTAGGTCTGACTACAGCAAGGGTTATTTTTCTGTTTGTCAGTGGAAGATGATGAGACAGATATCCCACCACTCTTGAAAGTAAACTATTCCAACACAGCTTAATTCAAACCTTGACAGTTTAGTTTACAGCCTCTGGTTTCACACCTGTGTGTGATCCATTAGAGAGCCTTTAGTACCCTAACTCAGCCGCATAAAAACGGATCTACACCAACCCAGCCACCTCACACTCCTTTTGGATAAAACAAACATACTGAACCCTTTATGCCCCCCACTCTTTGGGACTTCTTCCAGCCTTCAATTCTTTTTAGCAATCCTCCACTTAAATCCTTGCAATTTTGCAAGATTCTGTAACACAGATTTGATTCCAGAACGATGTGAAGCTCCAGCACCCGTTACCACTCCCCAATTTCCACACAGTCATCACACCAGCGCTTGACACATCATCTCAGAACAGGCATCTCATGATCTCTCTACAGTCATGGCTTTCACTCCACTGCCACTTTTCAGAACAGTTTTCCACCCTACTGCCCCGTGTACTTTTCCAGATGACAGTTTGGGGTTTTTTCAAATTGATTCACTCTATGTTTTGTCCTCATTATTTGTGAGGACAATGTTTACAACGCTAAATATTTATCAGCAATTGCATTTACTCGAGATCACCACACAAAATCCAGCAGTGATCAGGTATTTCTTACCACGATTTAGCACTAAGCTGCACATTATTCTAAGCAGCCTGTGCATTCTGAAAGTTCTGCTATTGGGAATGCAGACAATATTTTTTTCAATATAAGGCTGTAGTTACATGAAGCACTTTATACAGTTATAGCTATCCCCATCCCCAGAGAATCCAAATGGACAAGGTGCTGAGCAGTCTGATCTAACATTGAAGTCACTTCTGCTTCCAGCAAGGCTTTGGCTGGAGCTTTCTTCTGTAATTCTTAAAGTTAAGCCTTAAACCAACACTGAATTCAAATTAATTCCAGTCAAATTTATACTAATTTTGTTCCGCTTCATAACACTCTGATAATGACAGGACTCTGGCTTTTTTACTTTACTGCTCTGGTTCTCCAAACACTCAATTCCACGCGCATCCTTATCCACAGGAGCTGCCTTGCTGAAGTCAACAGGAATGTTTGGACCAGCATTGACAGAACTGCTTGTCAGTGGGCTCATGGTTTTCATTTCATGTGGTGCACATGGACAAACACAAAGGTGCTGTGTTCGTATTAATATTCATTAAGACACTCTGAAATTTTGAATACTGAAAATCTTCCTCCCACCAGCACACACGGAGACGGTGCTTTGTCCGAGCTTCTGCCCGGCAATACCTAAGTGGACAGAGCTGCACGTGCAGGGGCTGCAGCAGAATCACACACACAAATGTGAAGAAACAGACTCCAACCATGTACAGACCTTCTCTTGCTCGGTAAAAAATGATGTGTCAAAAAATTTGCACCAGCTCTGCAAGTGCTCACTGAGTGTAACTCACTGAAGCCTCAGCTCCCTTCAGTGATAAAACAGCAGTGAGGGAATCTTAACTGGAGAACGCAACATTTATTTCCTATACCATCCAACATGGAATAGCTGCAGAATAAATATGGTTCCTCCCCTCTGACTGCTTTATCTAGGTCAAAAAACTCCTTAAAGGCAGGAAGTCGCAGGAAACAAATGTCACTACACATCAACTTTTTATCATGAAAACAAGCAAGGCAGCAGATAAACCCACCACCTTCCCAGTATTTCAGCACAGACAGCAGCTTATTAGGGAACTGTTGTGAAAACTCCTTATAACTGCAAAAGCCATGGCCTCACACCACATGACAAATACATTATTTTCTTTGAAATTATATTTTTTCCTATATTTTACATAATTTTATATGAGTTAATGGGACTTGAGATGTCTTGAAGAGTTGCTGCATTTACTGAAAAATACAGCAAATGAGAAGCATAATCTTATTTTGGCTAGCTCAGGCATGACTGTAAAAAATCTTCTGCTTTGTCCATGACAATTGCACATGCTCAAAAAAATAAAAAGAAAAACCCAAGAGCAGCAGAACTCCTCCACAGCAGAATTATTCTCTGAAACACATCTACCTTCATAAAGGAATATTTATAAGACAGTGTCCTTACCTAATTATAAGCAAATTAATAATACACATTTATTTTGAAAAGCCATGGTAAAAGATTAACCTATTTTCTTTATTAGCTCATTTAACTTACTACTTTTGCTACTGATTAAGTGTATCATTCTACTCAAACGTGGCACCTTGGTATTTTGATTTAATCAATGCAAAGAATGATTTAATTTGCATATCTCCTACCTCATTATTATAACCGAAGTAAGAATCTCAAAACTCTCTTTCAACTGCAGATTCTTGGAACAGACAGTTTTAATACTGACCTTGCACCTTTACTCCAAAATGACACTAATCTTGCTTCTGTCATAGAACTGGAAATTTACAGACTATAAAGAACTATAAAGATGATTTTCCAGTTTGTAGTATTTCATAGAACTACACAAAGGATGTACTTACTCCTATAGCTAACTACAGATGTAAGAACATTTGTTAAGATCAGTAAAACCATAGAATTGGGTAAGGACGTTTCATATACATATCAATCATACCAACAGAAAAAGCATATCGAGTGCAAATTAATCCAAATATAAACTGTTTAAGCTTTACCTCAATCACCTGATTGGTGTCTGACAATTTGCAGCACTACTTTATTAACAACGACAAAAAAAAAATCACTCAGAAGGTGTGTGTAATTGAGAGGCAAACATGAAAAAAAAAAGAGATGACAGAAACAACTGTAAAACAAATTATTACTATAGAAACTTCCCGCTCATCTCTATTTTCATTTCAAATCATATGTGCTCTACCTTCATCCTCCCACACTCCTTTTCAGTCAGATCTGCTTAAGTAAGAACACTACTTCTACTGAGCTTGACATTTGCAAATCCTACTTTAAAGTAGCCAAAAACCCACCTATAAACACGGCCCTGTTGACCTTATTAGTCACTATGGCACAGGACCAGCGTCTGCCAGAGACAGTAAATAAAAATTTCTGGAGTCTGAATCTGTCAAGTCACAGCCAAGTCCAATGTTCCTTACTTTTATGCTCTGAGGTAATTTGTAATAGATAGTTTTAATACAGCCAGTACGGAGCTCCAAAATACACCTCTGAACACAAATCAATCACAAGGTCTCCCAAAGGTTTCAGGCAGCTGTCGCCCTCACAAGCCACTGTCTCTGTCAAAAGTGGTGTCAAGGAAGGAAGAAAGCAGGTGCCCACATGGCCTGAGGGACTTACAACACTCTGTAAGTATAGACTGCAAGAATATATTAACACAAATTCCTTGAAAAATGTGTTTTGTTTGATTGTTCCAAGTATCTAACTGTTACATTCACAAGCAAACCTTTAGAACATAAACCATAACCCAAACCCAAGCAATGCACGTTCTTCCTCAGCTACCAAGGAACACTACCCAAGGAAACGTTATGATCCTTTCACCTCCACTGTTAAGCCAAACCTCAGATGTTTCCAGTGAGAAATTTCCATGGAGCACATGTGCAATCCCAGCTCCAACCACACAGACATCACAACTTTGCACATAATTTAAGAAACTGTATTTAGATGACAGACGCAAGTGCACTGATACATTTGAGGCTCTTTACAATCTGTTGCACTGTTTTCTGGGCAGGTAACACTCAACACAATAAACTTTTCCAAAGAATTTACTCAGGGAATAGATATATTTGATCCTTGTTCAGAATCAACCAGCTTTAATCAGCAGGAAAACTTCTACTGCTTAAAGGCAGCAATAACCCCAGGTTGTAGCTCCAAGACTACAAGACCAAACTAAAACGATTGGTTCAGCCCTCTGTATTGCTAGGAGGAAAAGCAAGAGAATACAAACAAATAAAACTATAGTTTTCAGCTATATAGGCTTGACTTAGGATTAGTCAGTAAATGTTAAGCTAAAGTAAAATGTACTTGATGTCATTTACTGTAAGAGCGCCCACACTTAGTAATGTAAAGAAGTCTGCAGAATGAATGACAGAATGGGAGAGTTATTTACTGTCTCTTACTATAAAAGAGCTTCAGTTGGATCAAATGAAATTACCAGGCGTCAAGTTCAAAAAACTCAGCAAAAGGAGATATTTTTCCCAACATGGACTCCAATTACATTGCAGAATTCACTACCCAAAGACGCGGCAGATAGAAGAGTAAGTTTACCCAAACTCAACTACTAAAAAAAGAGGGAGAAAAAATGCAAATTATTTTAACTCAACAAGAATTGAACTCTGACTTTGGATCCAAAAGAAAAACCAAGAGAAATACAACCATTTGTCTTAATCCATTTTTACACTCCTTCTTGGGCATCTGCTACTGACCACTCCTGAAGGCAGGTCATGGACTAAATGCATCTCTACTCTGACTTAATGCTGTTCCTATGTTCATGGTATCTTGTTTATGAATCACAAATCTACCTCCACAAAAGCAAAACCAAAAGTGGTGACTAAACCACAGAATCTATGGGTTTGTCAAAATGAGTAAGACACTGCCTCGGAACAGTCAAGCCCAAGATGTGAGGATTTCTGTGAATTCAAAGGCCAATACACAAAGCACATCCAAGAAACCCAAAAATCAGATCAAAACAAAAGCACTCCTTCAGAGCAAAGTTGTACCCAGAAGTCTCTCTGTTTTTCCAGCTGTATCAGTTACATCTGTCTGGAATCCTGCCTCTCCAAAAGCTGTACACAACAGCTCCAACAACCGCTGCTCTGCCCAGCACAAAAGGTATTTTTCCAGCCAAGTACCTCAAAAGCAAATATTGATGTTATGATTTACCTAGCAATATATCCAATCAATGCTTTCACTGAAGGCGGGGTAAAATCCCACAAGCAGCAAATGAAACCAATTAAAAACAACATGAACTTTACGAACCAGAGAGGGACAGTCTGTGCATCTCAAAGGTAGTTGTAGAAGAATAATTGCACTGCTTTGATCTGGGTGTCTTGAGCAGGAGCCTCTGAAACCTCTTTCATCCCACGTGTGCCATGACATTGACAGGAGAGCTCCTTGCTGGACACACTCAAAAATGGCTCTTTTCTCCCCACCCCCACTTGATTCATCTCACAAGACGACAGCTGGTTTGTACATACACAAGTAGGGATGGGAGTCTGTCAAGAACTGCAAACACAAAAACACACTTCCCACTGCTATTACCTCCTGCTTGATAACTTCAACATTTGAATTGCCAGTGAGGCTTCCAGGGAAGCATTAAAAATAGCAACCAGAACACTTATCTTAATGCACAGTAATTCCATGTTTCGTGACATTTCTATCTGTAGAAAAAATACGCTTTTATTACAGGTAAGTGTATACTCTAACATTAATAATTTAATTTCCCCAGATGTTTAAAATGTGTATTTTGCAGGAGACTACTAAGGCATACTTCTGGTTTTTCCATCCAAAAACATGGAGTTGAATAACATTATTAATGCAGTCATATTTAAACACTGTGCTGAAACAAAAAAAAGACCAAGGACACTGGAACTACATACAATTATTAGTGACAGGTAAATAAGACACTTCAAGTCTGTAAGAGTATTGTACTTGGCACCTTTGTAAGTCACTTTTAAATAAACAAAACAGAGATGGACCCTCCACTCTTGGTTTCCAGGATCACTTAAAAACAAACAGAAGGAACAGGCCACCCTGAATTTTTGAAACTTCACCTGCCATTAAAATTTCCGATGATTGTGTAGTCATAGGCAAAGCGTATTTATTACTGGCAACAGAGTAGGATTAAACAACAACAAAAATAGATCTGGTGATTACTTGAGCTGGAGGCTGGCAATCATCAATCTTGAGCTCACACCAGAACTACTTTCTTTCCCATCACATTTCAACCGTTAACTAATGTTTACATTATACTGAAGTAAGTGAGTTTGATTCTTAAAATCCAGGAGACCACCTTCAGTGTGACCAGTTAAATCTACAACAAAACTCAGTAACAGGACTA
The DNA here is from genome assembly GCA_013400235.1 of Oriolus oriolus. Classification (NCBI taxonomy): domain Eukaryota; kingdom Metazoa; phylum Chordata; class Aves; order Passeriformes; family Corvidae; genus Oriolus; species Oriolus oriolus. The sequence goes on from VXBT01003995.1 coordinate 879,419, forward strand.
CAAACAGTATTAATCATCAGCAATTCACAGTAAGGACTTCCTAGGAACAGACAGTACTTTGAATTTGCCTGAAGACTACTGTTGAAAAAAAAAAAAAGCTTTGCAAATAATGAAACTACTATTTCCCCATCCAACCTCAGTAAGACCTGTGTTTTAGAAACAGGTTTATTTTTTAAAAAGCAGCAAAGTAGCATTTGCTCTTAATAAGCAATATAACTCTGACACTGTAGACTCTTCCTGCCCTTCAAGGTGACGCTCACCCCCCTGCACGGTGACTCCAGCTCCGGGCGAGGGGCACCTTTTATTTACCAGCCGGGATGGCCGATGACACCCACAATTCATACCCAGGACATAACCACTTCCACCAGCTCACTGGAAACTGAAGGCTGTGTGTGCACAGCCCAAGGAATGGTGTCACCTCTGAACACAGCCCTACTCGAGGAAATGCCAGCGCCTGCACCACCACCACCCACGTTCAGTGGTGAAGAAATTCTAACTACACGCAACTTTTCAATCATTGTTCAATAAAAACGTGAGACAAAAAATCCTTCTGAATCTTCTTTCCACTTGAAAAGCGACACTGATGGAAAGAACTAGAATAAATTACAAATCAGTGGACAGCATGAACAAGTAGTACTCCTTTTTTCCTCAGGTCTTAAACATTTAACAGAATGTTACTGACTCAGTTACTCCAACTAATTCTAGACTGTCTGAAATCAACACAGATCATGTACAATTGTGCTTACAATTAGTATATTATACCACAGCGCTTACAAGGAAAAAGGTATTTGATCTACCTTTCATAAATATCTTAGATTAAAATACAGATTAACCACATGCCAAATAATTATTAACATTAAAAGCAGAAAGCAAAAATAGAAGTGACAGTTAAAGGTCAAACAGGTCCTCCAACTAGAGGATTATACATCTCCCTATGCACACTGCCACTGTTAAAGCCCTTCAGAATGAGCATTTCCTAGAAAGCAGCAAGGTAAGACAATTTGATTTTCACAGAGAAACCAGGTGGGAAAACTAACATTAGGCCGGCACAGCAGAAAATATACACCATCAATGTCCTAAGCACAGTTTAAAAGCTCGTAGGGCATTAAGGCTGTGTCACTGATGGCATGTGCTTTATAAAGGTACAGCACTCGTAACGTTTCAGGTATTTCTTAGTCAAGGCATCTAAAATACACTACACCAAAACACTTTCACTTTTCCTACATGTGACTCCTCAGAGCACAGATCACTTATTTACAGTTCAACGCATCCTTAAATGTCGTGGGCAGGCCTCATGTATTGCCCTAGAAAATTATTTTGCACAGACAGTTAATGTTTGGTAATGGCAAAGGAATGTATTACCGTTTAAGACCTCTTAATACATTTGTTGTCACGTAACGAAAACATTTTAAAACGCTAAGGCCAGCAGAAGCATTTCACGTGGATGATTCAGTTTACCCGTAAGAATGAACGTCAAAATTAGGCAAAACAGCAGAAACTACCACCAAAACCAGAACAACCCCCAGAGCACCGAGGGAGAACAACCCCCCAGTTCTGCCAAAGCGCCGAGGGGGCTACAGGAACCCCCAGCATTGACCCTCAACCCAGACACCCCCAGACCCATGCAGAATCGCCCGGCTGGTTCCCTCTGACGCCCGTAAACAGGACTCGGGGTGTACCCGGTTCTGTTCGCCAGCGCCGGGGCCGCTCCAGCCCGCACCGGGCGCTCCGTGCGGGGCTGCGGCGGGGCGGGCGTGCGGGGGAAGGACACGGCGGAGGGCACGGCGGCGGTGCCGGGCGGTGCCGGAGGAGGCGCGGGCAGGACGGGGCCGCTCCCGCCTGTCACACGCCATGTGCACCCGCGGCCTCCGGCGGGCCCCGGAGCGCCGGCCCCGCGTACTCACACTCGCGGCAGCTGCAGCGGCGGCGCCCCGCGCCGCTGGAACACGCCGTCCACGAACACGCCGTTCTTGCCGAGGCA